>JACXGM010031963.1:0-12791 GCA_016801145.1 Umbra pygmaea
TAGGGTGTAATGTAGCTTTAAAGAAATACATAACCAAGCGAATGCCTTCGCCGCGTAGCGAAATGTAATTTTGTTTTCCGACACAAAAGCGCTCATCAGAGTGCTATCCCATAAGTCCCTGTATAGCCGCGCATCCGAATTTCAAGTGTCGGCTAGATTGACTATAGATTTTCGAGTGTCGGCTAGGTTGACCGCAGTCACGCAAGGTATAAGGAAGGCATCGTTTAAGTAACTGGAACACACACAAAATCAGTTAGACCACACATCAGAGTTTTAAAGTCCGTGTTTTGGAGCCATGTTGACCACATCTGTTCGGAGAACCATCCGGCATACAGATGGACAGATTTTTGTCCACAACTGACCAACAGCATAGATTTAGTACTGAAAACCTCAACCCGCTATTTTTGCTATTCTACTATTGTCATTTTTTTGTATTATTTAAGTTGATGTTTTAAACCCCTGGATCCAATGTGCTAGTTTCTAACGTTTACTACTCCTATAACATCGTTTTTGTATTTTATTTTTTCGAAAAAGTTACATAGTCCAGTTTTAACTTTGTTTGAATTAACAAATAACCCACATTTTTTATTCTAGGCATGGGCGTGGTCAAGTTAACCGCCGCCTCACCATGTGTATGGGTCTCTCAAAAAATAAGAAAATATTTCTAAGTTTCAGATCTTCATACTAATTAATATTTTGGAAACTCCCCCTTCATTTAACCTCTGGCAAAGCAAGATCGAAAGCAGGAAAGTGTGTGAGATTGATTGGACCATCCTGGATACAAAAAACATAATAGTAATTTAGAATGCAAAGTTATTTTTAAGATTTGTGGGGGGAATTCTTATTATATATTAATGACAGGATAGTATGAAGCAGCTATAGGGAGACATAAGTAAGTAGACAGTAATAGATAGATCAGTCAGCCGGGAGTCGCCTGCAGTCAAGCACCAATCAATTAAAATGTATTTGTCACCTACAACATTCCATTTATTTTATTATTTTCTCCCCTCCCAATTGTTCTTGTCCATTTTTTCCCACTAACATTGCCATGTCTGCAGCCCAGTATCCCTCCTTTGACAGATGCGGATGGTGAGGGGCGCTCACATGGTCACTACATGTCATCGACCTGCTCATCCAACACAGAAGCCTAGTCAGATCATGCCTGGGATGTTTGACACTCACTAACTATACTTCCACAATTTAACTTTCAGGGGCCCGATCTGCACACTAGGAGTCGCTGGGGAGCGACGTGGCAAGGTAGATAATTTGACTTCTCTATCCCAAATCCCAGGGAGCGCTATGGCAATTTGCGCTGCCTCTGGCTCGAGGTCTGTGCAAAGTCGGAGTAGCCATAGTCAGAATTGAACCACTGACTACCATGATGTAGTTTGTCTTGCAGTGACTTAGCCCACTACGCCATGCGAACCCCCAACAACCTTCCATTCTTACACTAATAATTACTGTGTATTGGTCATCACACACCTCATACCAACACGTGTGTGTTTGTGGACTTTTGACTGCATGAAGTTGGATTAACGGTTAGTCCACACATACAGGCCTATTTCTGTCTTCTATAAGAGGGTTACAGTAGCCTACTTTAGTAGCCATAGAACCAACAATCTGGTCAACCTACTCCTGTCCTATCTCTGACACCCCAACATAGTTTTTCCCACCTTCTGTACACTACGAGATCCATCCAATTATTTTAATCAGCTTAAGAGCAGAAAAACCTACTGAAGCCAACCTCTCTTTGACTGGATCTATGTCCTGTAGTAGGTAATCTATGCCTGTGTGTTTGAGGAGATGTGTGGATCAAATAGGGCGCAAAGGAAGTATGGTTTTGGTGCTGGTTAATGGAGACCTGGAGGGGTGCACGCACATCTACCGGAGTGTTTAGGAGATTGTACGGTTGTCCTGGTAACCCCTTTATCCAGCTGTATGATTGATCGTTGAGACCCGATTGAACTGAAGCTTCTTCAGCCATATCAGTGCATGCGGTACCGCTGTGGGAAGTGATGTCGTGTCGCTGTCTCTGTGCACAGGTGAGACAATGTTATGACGATGAATGGGACATTCAATGTGCTAGTGCTTCTGCTAGTGTTGGGACTATTATGATGGGGTAAATTGCATGTAAATTCATTCAATACAGTTAAAGAGTCTCTGAATGAATTTAACAGAAATTTATTAATCTAGTGGGATTGCTTATTATTGAGATGAGTTTTTCAATTCTTTAGTAATGAGGCACATTTTATTAACAGATTGCATTCAAAGCACATAAAAAATGTTTTGATCCTTTTGGGATATTAATATATATATAATATATTTTTTTTACTTCCAATTTTGTGCTGGATGTGTAATATTGTAATATGTTTTGATTTGCATAATCTATAAGTGCACTTATACCTTTTTTAGCAAGTGATTTTGATGAAAAGGGGCACAAATCGGCACATTTAATGTAGTCCACAATTTTTGGGACCAATAGTGGCTTAACAGTGACATTTCTATAACCGGTAGCTAAAGATGGAATGCATCTACATTGGCATAAATACAATGGAGCGTCTCTGTGATCACTTGTTGGTTCACGTGTCACAACATATACCTCAGACGGTACTATGCATTTTTTGCGCAAACTTCAGGCAATGACAAATCTTATTGATGAAAAACGGCAATGTTAATTAGCACATTGAGACAATATTAACACATGGTTTATTATTCTAGTCTGATAATTTAATTTTAGGACTTCCGCAGTAGCTAAACTGGAGAGTGGCAGGCTCTTAATCTGAAAAATTGTTGTAGGAACTCTGGGGCTAAAGATATACTTAATAATTTTTTGGGGAAATGTATCTACTTATTCAAACAACCACTGTAGTTCATTTCTAAACAAACCTGTATAACTCAAGAATATCTAAATGCATTTCCTAATGAATAGCAAAAGTGGTTCAACATGTTCACTGATGGCCTTGTTGAATACATGATTGCCTTTATTGTCATCCAATTTCAATTTAACTTTATTCAGTAGTTCAATAACACTTTACGATGTATCCGATTTTTAATATGAATTGTTACACACTGACCAACTGAATCCACCAATACAGCAGACAAACTGACAGACATTTCAATAATACATTAGAGTGAAACTGCCTAATTTATTATCATGCAATTCATTCCCCATAGGCCTACATACATTTTGATAATTCTATTTAAAAGAAATTGTCTTAAAACCGTCCTTGTTGGAATTTAGCAGTTATGGTTTTAAGAGCTCCATAAGAAAGACAACCACATATCCCGCATTTAATCCCTAAACCTAAACTGTTTATATTACAACGAAATCCTCTTCACTGTTAATGTGCCTTAATTCCTGTAGCAGAAAGATGTTTTTTCATCCTTTCGTAAATGTTTGGGTAGGAACTGTGCTGTAATCTGTGGCCTCTGTGTAATCCAGACAGTGTAAAATGGAAAACAGAATGGTGTGTGCACTCAGTCATGTCACCGTTGATGAATGAATACATTGTGTTGCCATGGGTTGTCATTGCATGTAAGACGTGCCTTTTCTCTGTCATCATTTGTGTCTCATCTCTGCCCATGGATTCACCACAATGTTTATTCTTCGTGTACTACAAATATCCTCAAGGAATCTTGTAAAAAAGAAACAAAATAAATAAATAAATAACTTTAGCTAGATCCAACTGTGTTTCTAAAAGGTCCATTGAACCATAGATTGAATGCTTTCATTCAAGCGTTATGTTGCCTCTTCTAATTTGCTTTTGTCTTCCTGTTTTGGCCCCATATTCTCTCCTATGTGGAGTGAAAGGGCCTCCAGGAATGCTGGATAGTGGCATGGGTTAGAGTGATAGGCCCTGGACCGACCGTTGAGAGTTAAACCGGATCACATTAATTACACACTGAACAGAAGAAAACATATTGAAACAGTGAGGGTCAACTGAGAACTGTCCAAGGAAATGTTCTGTTGCAAAATGTTTTGTGACGGTGGGCTTGGATGAATACAAACCTGTATATTGGTTCCTGGAAGTTCACACTAAAGTGATTTAGCCAAACCAGATTAAAGGTCTTCAAATCATATTAACTTCTTAGTGTTTGTTATTTGCTATGATTACATCATTTAATGGGAGTTCTTGGAGAATACCAATTGTTGTCACTGTGAAGAATTCCTGGGTTGTCAGAATTGTATTTTTTTGTGATGAGGATTTACTTCATGTACAATTACATTTTACATTTCAGTCATTTAGCAGACGCTCTTATCCAGAGCGACTTACAGTAAGTACAGGGACACCCCCTGGAGCAACTTATTGAACCAGTAACATACTTGATTACAAGTCTGACCCCCTAACCACTGAGCAATATGATGCCCCAGTGGAATTATGTTTGTAAAATTGTTCAAAGTATTTTTCTTTTGATTATATTAAACCCCAGTTTTCCATTAGACTGCCTGCCAAAAAACTGGAGTGAAAATGAATACCCATTGTCACGTTTCAATGATGTAGGCTGTATTGTCATTTTAAAGTCAGTTTTATTAGTGAAAGTCCCCAGAGAAAAGACTGTATTGGCGTTTTCTAGATACTTTTGCCAACCGTTGCTAAACTACAGGCTATTTCAAGCTTGGCTGTCTCCAGCAGACAGTTAATGTGAGGGTACTCATTCAGTCGGTGTGTTCTGCCAACATGCTTCCTGTTTGACACCCCTACACTACTCCGCATGTACCCAAAAAGTAACTTTAAAAAAACAATTATGAAGAATTGAGAACACTAATATTTTTGACCAGTTGTCATTTCCTGGAAATAAATGCTCTGAAAGGCATGACAAACATACCTATCAATAGTAAAACCAGAGAAACGAATGATTCAGCAGTTGTCTCTTGATTCTTTCCAGAGCTATAAAACCATTTCAGAATCCATTTAGAATCCTCAGTGGGAAGGTTCTGTTTTTCATATGTATGGTTCTATATGTAACCAAAACCTGTTCTCACTGGAACCGAAAAGGGTAACTCTTGGAACCATAAAACGGGTTCCACCATGGGGATGAATAAAAAACCTTGTTTTGCTTCTATTTCTAAGGTTGAAACGACCAGAAAATGTCAGGTCACCCGTTTAACATCCCATCCGAATGATGGAACCATGCAAATTGCAATGTCCCCTTCACTGCCCTGGGGCATTAGAATATAATATTTAGACTCAGGAGACAAGTGCCCTCTAATGACCCTCCAACATGAACTTACCAGGACCTTTCTTTAGAGGAAAGGAAGTAGTGGGATGGCACAGGGTAGAAATCTACAAGGCAGAACCTTACTGAGCCTACGCTGTCGGGTGCATGTAGTCACAGCTACTGGAAGAAGAATGTTCTTTGTTTGTTGTTCTGTGTTCGTAGAGCATGGCACTTTGAAGTTCAATTGCCAGGGTTAGGCATTTGTATAATCTATGCACGCCTGATTTTCAGTTCCATTCAGACATCTAGAAAAATGAGAAGTCGTTTTCAATCGACTTAGCTGAATAAATAATGATAATGGGTTAGGGAGAGTGAGTGCCTGATCAAGGTCACCCTGGCTGAGATTGAGAGGACTGTACATTACAACTCGCCTGGATTATCCTGGCACAGCGCCCTGCACGTTGACCCAAATCTAGTCTGACTCACTCCCTGCCTGTACTAGAGACCTGTGTCAACACCCGGCGTCGGCTACTGCACTGCATATCAGAATGTATGATGAGGCAACATTTCCCACAGGGTTTTTAATTCCCCATGTTTGATTCAATTTCATAAATGTTTTGTCGTTCATGTTACTATGCTTTATGTCAGATCTGGAAGTGTTAATTGTTTGCAGAGTTGTAAAAAGTACAACACACTTTTATTTTTATTTAACCAGGAAATGTCCCATTGAGTGACAGTAACTCTTCTTCCAGGCAGTCCTGGCCAAGCCCAAGACTGGAGGCAAAAGTTTTAAAATACATAAAAGACAGGACAAGGATTACATACTACACCACAAATCTCTATACATACAAAAACAAGACATTACACTTAACTTAAGCTATTAAAAACATACAACTTAAAGCTTAAAGGACACCTATTTAAAAAAGCAATTACACTGTTCAGACCGAGTTGACTTTAAAAGGTATTGAAAGGTGGAAGTAAAAGTACTCCACTGGGTTCACCCATTTTGAGAAGTTCCTAATTAAAACCTAAATGAGTAGGTAATGAGAGTTTATAACTAACTATTCATCATAATTTTTACTCTTTCTGTTCATTTCATAGAACACTGGATAGTTATGAACTCCCTTTATCTGGTCATTTAAAGGGAAATGTATGAACTAAGCCAAACCCAAAAAACTACTTTTACTTTGTACTTTTATTTTTCCAATATTCTATTCCAATTTGCGCTGCCTCATGCAGGAATTTTGGGGAAGAATTCAGAGAACCCATAGCCAGGCTCGAACCTGTGACTATCATGACGTAGACTGTCCTGCAATACAGCAAATTAGCCACTACGCCATGCAGACCCCCTACGGCATGTGTTTCTGACAGTTTGGTCAGAAACATGCGCACCAGTAGCCAGCTGGAGGTAATTTTGTAGAACTCTGGCAGTCTCCTCCTCGCACAAAGGAGCAGATACCGGTCCTTCAGCTGGGTTGATGCCCTTCTATGGCTCTGTCCAGGTCTCCTTGTGTAATGGCCTGTCTCCTCCTGGTATGCCCTCTATGTTTGAGACTGTACTGAGGGACAATAGCAAAACTTCTTGCAGTGGCACGTATGGATGTGCCATTCTGGAGGACCAGGACTACCTGTGCAACCTGAAGGGGCTGCAGGCAATGCCTCATGGTACCAGTGGTGACAAGGACACCAGCAAAATGCAAAATGGAAGGAATGATGAGGAGAGAAAAATTGTCTGTGGCCACCATCTGCAAAACCATTCCCTTTTGGGGGTTGTCTTGCTGTTGCCTCTCCAGTGCACCTGTTGTCACTTTCATTTGCAACACACCAGGTGACATTGATCCACAGTTGCTTATGCTTCCTAACTGTACAGATTTATAAAGAAACTGTACCAAGTTAATCATCCCATAAATTTATATGACAAATACTGGAGAGCATGGATTACTAATTCAATTAATTATATTCCCTTTCACAATGCCATATATGGTGGAGATTTGGAATCCCCACTTCACACGTTGTCCCCCTCCCTTTACTCTATATTAGGTCTGTCCATCAGGCCATTTGAGAATAGCCTAGAAGAAGGAGAAAATGAAATAAACCACAAACATCAATTAGTATAGCATCGCCACATCCCTCCTACATTTCGTTGTGAAGTGATTATTCCACTAACAGTCAGGATTTTTAATATACGTAGAGGACAGATTTTTTTATCACCATTTTCCTCCCTTAAAATTTGGTAATGTTACAGTGGCCAGGATCAATCCGTGGCCACCGTGATGTAGTTGTTCTGTGAAGCCCCCCACAGGGAAGAATTAGAATGCAGAGAGTAGAGCAGGGATCTTCAACTCTAACCCTACGGGGTCCGGAGCCTGCTGGTTTTCTGTTCTACCTCAACATTAATTGGACTCACCTGGTGTCCCAGGTCTAAATATGTGTCAGATTAGAGGGTTGCAATGAAAAAGTGCAGTGGATCTGGCTTCAAGGTCCAGAGTTGAATACCCCTGGAGTAGAGTGATGCAACAAAGGATACAAGCATGGATACACAAATAATAGCTAAAGAAATTTGGTGTTTGTTTGTTCGCACAAGTAACAAACACTCCAATACTAATCAACAGGTTTTGTTCCATTTGGATCTCAAGGGTTATTCCATTGCTCAGTATGCATTTCAGTGGTTATATTTCTCCTTTCCCACTTCACAGCTGTTTTCCACAAAAAAGCACCAGGGACAAAAATTAAACGTATAATATGTAGTTTTTGGCCGCTAGGGGTCGCTCAATCAAAACAATAGCAAAAGATGTACTTGGATGACATCGGGAAGTGGCGTGGGATCGTTAGCCTGGAAAAATCCAGACCCAAATCCTGAACGATAAAGGGTCTGGGTTCGAGTAATGTAAATGACTCAACTCGAGGGGCGGCACCAAGCGTGCATTTGAAAATCTCACTGTATACAATTGGATAACACTACGACCAATCACCAGTGGGTTTTCACTAACCATATGGCGGAGCTAACTGGTAGATAAAACTCTTGCCGTATCAGGTCGCAAAACAGCAAAAACGTCCTTTTATAAAAAAGGCACGATTCGAGCCCCGTCTTTTGTTCCTCTTTTAGACAAAAAGCCAAGTCTAACTCGTTCATTGTAGTGGCCCAAGTCGTTTTAAACAACTGGTGTTAATCCATAGCGATCTTACAATGTTTACTAATGACTTCGAGGTCACAGCGCTGTCGTGTCGTCATCTGTTTAACAAGCCTCTGGCACGCCTATATCAGATACACCGATGTGATTGGTGCAGCTCGGATACAAGGGCATAGTTAATGAGCAGAATTACTCGGTGCCAGAGTAACTTGCTGAGCAAATTCAAATTGTGCTCTCGCGAGAACTCTGGATTTCCAGGGTATGGGATCGTGGGTTTTGTTATCATCGTCAATGACAACCTTCCAATGTAGCGTCTCCGGCAGAAAAAATTTTCACTGACAAAGTAATCTATTGTTGAAAATAGTATAACTTTATTCATGTTATGTTTGGCGGTTCCCTGGAACTTAGAGCAACTAGCGCAGTCAAAGGTTATATGACGCCATTGACGGAAGACAAAATGAAACGTCCCGTGTCTTCGAATTATATTATAAATTTCTCTGGGTTTGAAAGTTGGTGGAAACATTTAGGATAATGTAAGTACACAACTAATGAATATATATATAATAAATGGTCACATTAAACTCTTTAAATTCAAATTAAAAGGCAGCATACAATACAGATTTGTGATTGGTCCTTGATAAAGCTGTCTGAACATGTGTAGCTCATTGACGTCTATGTCAGCTGCGGTGTGGTCAACTGATTGTGCTGCTCCGCCTTTTCCCCTGCTCATGCAGCTCACCTCTCTCTCTGTCAGTCACCACTGAAATATGGGGAGGCTGCAGACCTGGAGCCGGTAGATATGTACGGCCCAGGCAGTATGTGGCCAAATTGTAGAAGTCTATGTTTGGTCCATATTTACTCAGTCCGGACTGGCCTTGATCTGGCCCAAACTATAGATGTCCACGATTGCTCCATATTTAGTCTGTCTGGACCAGCCCTGATCTATCCCAAAATTTAGACATCCATTTAACTGAGCAGTCGATGTCTACACAGCAAAATCGCCAGTGTTAAATCAACTCTGAGAGTGTTAAATTAACACTCTAAGTGTTTATATAGCGCCAATGGGAAGCATATAGACACTGACAGTGTTACTTTAACACTCTCAGAGTTGATTTAACACTGGTGATTTTGCTGTGTATGGCCCTACTTTTCATATCAATAGCTGAAATAGCTGGGCCAGACGGACCAAATCTGAACTAATCACAAATGTCTATTTTAAGGCCAAATCAAGGTTGTCCAGGTCAGACCAAATATGTACCAATCACAACGTCATTTTCATGGCCAATTAAGGCCAGGCAGTCCCCAAAAATGGACGTCCATGGACGTTCGTGGTTCGTTGGTGCTCACTGCGTCAGTTTCCATTTTACTGTAGTTTCAAAACAGAAGCCTTTTTTGTAAGGGGTGTTTAGCTAGCTCACTGTACAATATTCAGAATACAGATTAGTAACCAGAGAGCATTGGTTTAATGTTCTCTTGTTTTGCCAGGCAAAAATGCCATAGGCCTCTATGTATACTATGCATAGAAAAATACAGTTTAGCAACAATATTTACATTTGATCCTATAATAGACTTTAGCCTACCTAGATATTTAATATTATATATTATATTTCAGTTAGGATGTGTTTTTGTGCCTAGGGTGTGATTCTGATTAAGACTCAAGAAAACGGACAAGCTATTCCTAGTAATCCAACATTTTCAGAAGACAAAAAGTATTTTAAAAGTTGTTTTCTTTCAAGTACAGTACAACTCAATGAAATACCCACCAAATTGTGGACAGTGAACATTCCTGGAGAGAGACCTCTGTTGTGTGTGTGCACTGCTCTGAGTCGGATACTGTAACGTAGGTAAGCACAAGGTATCTCATATCATCTAGAAAGGTATAGAAATCAGCAGTAATGTGAGGGTAACGACAGGGTAATTCCATTATTGTGAGTTAGTAACCCAATTATCTGACAGCGAGTGATGTCCAATCCGATCGTGAGCGAGGTGCTGCCCTGTGTGTTTGTGTGAGTGTACCGGAGGCTCTTCGTGAAGCATTGAGAGGAGGTTCCTGGGGGAGGGGAGGGACAGATGGGACTGACACATTGGCCACCCCCACTCCCATCTTCTTGGCTTGGCCTAATCTGCCAGGGTACAGCGAGGGGGGGGAGGCTGTTGGGCATTCATCGCCACCACCTCTCTCTCCCAACTCTTCTGGCAGCTTCTGACACAGAAGCAGAGGAGAACACAGGATACGAGGAAAAAAATGCCCGGACACTTCCCGTCCGGGAAACTTAGCCTGGCTTTAATGCGTAGATTTTGAGATTAAGCACAGCTGGGAGAATGTTGTTTGGATGTTCACTTGTGTTTCATACGATCCAGGATATTTGACACAGAAGAAAGACCTGGTTGACCTGTTGGAAATAAAGTTAAATCCACACATAGAGTTGTTGTTGTGTACTGGCCTGCTTCTTTTCAGAACATTTTTTCCTCGTTTTTTTACGTATGTGTTTTAGATTTGGGAGGATCTTTTTATGGGGATCTTTTTCTGGGGTGTTTGAGGACGTTGTCCTCACAGGGTCGGTGATCGGAGTGTCTCGGCTGTGTGTTTTTGGAGGGTTGTGACCTGATGACGGCCCAGGTGGTACCCCAGACCGGTGTCTACAGCTACTTTCTCAACATGTTTGCATATCAGGTAAGAGTACAGAATGACAATGAGTTGGTGGATAGTAAGATAAATATAGTATAAGAGAAATTATGCTGACAAGCTTCACATTATTTTGAATGGATTTGGGTTGACAAGTTTAAATGGGTTGACAAGCAATTTGTTAGGTAAATCTTTGTGCACCATGTTTCCAATCGGTATTATTAGATGTTCTGCTGATGTACACTATTGGTTAAAAGTTTTAGAGCACCTAGTGACATTCATGTTTTTTATAGAAATTAACCAAGGTGCCATTTAATTGACCAAAAACAATATATAAGACATTACCAATGTTGCAATTGTCTATCACTGGAAATGACTGATTTATAATTACTTGTTCACATACAATGGCATAGCCACATTTACAGCAGACAATTTAGTGTCCTAATGATAAAACATTTAGCTCATCGATAATTAATCATGTTTTGACTATAATTTCTGACCACTTTAATTCTTTGCTATATCTGCAAAATGACTAAAATGTAAATGCCAACTGGCATTGGAAACATATTCGGTACAAGGTGAAAACATTTGATAGGCTGCTAATATAAGGATTTCTCTTAAATTGCAAAGCTGTGAGTCACTGTCTTACACATCTTACACAAGGCAGTTTTCCTACAAATTGAGCTGACCATGTGGGTTTGACTGCGCAGCTTTCTGTTGTTTTATTGTAAAACATTTTCCGAGCCATGTTCAACAGGCAGATGATTATAAAGGTCAATATTGTATACAGTTTTGCATACCCCTGAAGAATTGGCAACAGATGTACCATTTTTAAAGAATGAGTGAGCAGACAAAACAATGTTTTTTATTTCTCATGGGAGTGGAGTCATATTCAATTGTAGGTCATAAATAATGGCACAATCATAAAACAAAACATTGCAACAAAGAAAATAATGAAATGACCCCTGATTAAAAGTCTGCATACCCTCAGCTCTCAATACGTTGTATTGCCCCCTTTAGCACCAAAGACAGTGTGCAATTGTTTGTGATAGTTGTCTATGAGGCCCTGAATTCTGCAGGTGGTATAGCTGCCCATTCGTCTTGGCAAAATGCCTCCAGGTCATGCAAAGTCTTCGGTCGTCTTGCATGATTTGCATGTTTGAGATCTCCCCAGAGTGGCTCGATGATGTTAAGGTCAGGAGACTGTGCCACTCCAAAATCTTCACCTTTTTCTGCTGTAACCCCTGGAGGGTCAACTTGGCCTTGTGCTTAGGGTCATTTTCGTGCTGGAATGTCTAAAGACATCCCATGTGCAGCTTTCGTGCAGAAGAATGCAAATTGTCTGCCAGTATTGTTCGATAATATGCTGCATTCATCTTGCCATCAATTTTCACAAGGTTCCCTGTGCTTTTAGAGCACACCCCCCCCAAAACATCAGTGAGCCACCACATTGCTTCACAGTGGGTATGGTATTCTTTGCACTATACAGGTCCTTCTTAGGAAATTAGCATATTGTGATAAAGTTAATTATTTTCCATAATGTAATGATAAAAATTAAACTTTCATATATTTTAGATTAATTGCACACCACCTGAAATATTTCAGGTCATTTATTGTTTTAATACTGATGATTTTGGCATACAGCTCATGAAAACCCAAAATTCCTATCTCAAATAATTAGCATATCATGAAAAGGGTCTCTAAACCAGCTATTAACCTAATCATCTGAATCAACTAATTAACTCTAAACACCTGCAAAAGATTCCTGAGGCTTTTAAAAACTCCCAGCCTGTTTCATTACTCAAAACCGCAATCATGGGTAAGACTGCCGACCTGACTGCTGTCCAGAAGGCCATCATTGACACCCTCAAGCA
>JACXGM010031964.1:0-12788 GCA_016801145.1 Umbra pygmaea
CATCAAGTAAGTAGATAATCCCATATGGTGTTTGTTGAAACATGTAGCTCACATTTCATTACTGAGCATCATTGAAATTGATATGTCATTTGAAATGGAGAGATGGTATGTGCATTGTTACTGTTTAGACTAATTATACTAGAGGATGTGTTTTCTTTTGTTCTACATTTTTGGTGTATTGGCAGTAAGGAACAGTGTGAATTTCTTGGAAAAATAAACTTGTTACAGCCTTTATTTTGAAATCAGAGGTGTATGTTCTGATATGCTCTGGAATAAAGACTTTTCTGCTAATTTCAAGATTTCTTGTCAAGTTAAAATTGCTTACCCCATTGGCAGATTTATTTGCTTGATACAGGACAATTTGACCAGATTTAACATTATTTAGATTTTTTCAAGAAGGGCATTTTTTGCAGTAACTATTTTGATAACCCACAAGTAAACCTTTTGTTTTTGCTAGAATAAATAATTGTAGACATTGGTCATTGTGTGCTTGATTTTTGTGTAAACACCTTCTCAGTTTAAGACAGAAAAGCTAATGATAACTACTCTTGAATTAAGAGGAATCATCTTGTTTAGTAGCACTAGATTTAAGATATGTTCACTCTAATTCAGAAAGAAACTTGATTGATAAGCTAATTTTAAGTTTATTTTAATTAAAAAGAATGCCTGGATTGAGTGTTTAATCACTTATTTCAAGTGATTACTCACTTTTCTAGAGCCTAGATATTTTTTCTTATTTCAAGAAATCTTACTAAGTGTAATTGCCTTACCCCACTGGCAGTTAATTTCACTTGTTTATAGTCTGAATCTTCTCAATTAAAGTTTTTTTTTCTTATATTTAGATAGTAAATTTTTGCAGTGTAGACAAGACCCTCACCATAGTTGTCTAGTTTGCATCTGTAGCCACTTGCCACGAATGAGTGACTTTGACTAGGGCTGTTGTAGTGCTGGATTTGGGAAGATATGCATGTTGGTTTTTACATTCAGACATCAATATTGGCATCAGTTTCTTGCAGATAAATTTTTCCTGTATTTTTCCCAGGCATGAGGTCAATGAGATGGGCCTCCAATCTCTAGTGGTGTTAGGGTTTGACATTTTAGGTATAGGACACACATTTGATGTCTTCCATGCAATTGGTACTATTCGATGCCTATATGAGATGTTTACAATGTGAGTGGGGACAGGGGCCAAGGTGAAGCACAAGCTTTAGGTAGGACACGCTAACATAGGTCTCCACAGACAGTGCATCAGTGAATTGATGAGTGGGCCTATGGCTTTGTTCACTGACTCCAAGACGTCAGTATCCTGCCAGCTGGGTATCAGGTGCCTGCTTTTCTTCTCTGAGGCCAGGACCTGGGCTATGGCTTTTTCTTGTTCCAGTATTCGTTCTATCATCCTCTGTCTTGACCCCCACCGGGTTGGGGACTCTGATGAGCTGGTGAGTGGGTAGACTGAGCTCAGCCTGTACTAAAGACAGGTCTCTCCTCGTCTTCCAGCTGAAGGAAAAGGCGCTGACCACTTTTTTGCACAACCCAATTGCACGGTCAATTTGTGGGTCTTTCACACCATTCTCTGAAAAGAAAGAGTAAACAAAGTATTTTAAGAATGGCAACAGTTTCAATAATGTGATAAGTACAACACACACCATTTAACATTTCTTAATAACCCTTATTATGTTTAGGATTAGTTATTATTATTTCTTAATAATGTAAGTACAGCATTCCCACACATCACCCCCACACACAGCATTCCCACACATCACACAATATTATGCTGGGTGATACAAGTGTTATCCCATATGTTTTATTTCCCTAATAGAAATCAGTAGCTTAATTTTTCAGCCTAAAGTATTTTACTGCTTTGGAATGTTTTACCACTAGCTGTTTGAATATGTATTTAATAATTTTGATGTTAAAAAATGGTTATACTTAAAACAGCCTGTGGTACTAACACATTAGCCTACAGCAGGCCTCAACATATCTTTTTTAAATGCACTTCCATTATCCAATGTCACACTTACATTGTGTCCAAAGCACTGCAGACGGGTCCAGATGTTCAAGCGCAATGCTTTAATCATGTTGCTCCCGCTGTTTGTTGTCATGCACACCTATCGGCCTTCGCTCATCTTCCATGAAGCCAGGGCATCTTTCAGACCCTGTGCTATTACTTCACCTGTATGATCATCGGGTAAGTAAGATGTCTGAAGGCAGACATTTTGCAAATTCCAGTCTTCATCTATGTAGTGGACTGTCAAACACTTACGTCAGCTTCTCTGTGACTCTTTCGCGGGTAGCAGTGTATAATCGCGGTAGGGCTTCTTCTGTGAAATACTTGCGGCTTGGCAGCTGATACTTGGGGTCAACTACACTTAGCAGCTTTTTAAAGCCGGGCTTCTCCACAGTAAATATTGGGACCATATCTTTTGCAATGTAATAGGACACTGCATCCGTTGTCTCCTTCAACCTCAAACTTTTCCTGTCATTAAGGATAACGTTTGAAAAAGATGCGGCTATGGTGATTTGTCTTTTAGCAGAAGTTTTCGGAATTGGACGACTGGGAGAATCCACACTGCGTAGTTTCACGCATTCTTCCCATTCCACCGCATGATTCTGTTTCAGGTAATGGAAGAGGTTAGTTGTGCTGCTACTTTTCGAAGGAATTGTTTTTCGACAAACTTTACATAACACATTTGTTTGCTGAACATCAGGCCTTTTAAACCCGAACCACTTCCATATTACCAAAGACACATGGCTGCCCTTTTTCGGGATGATTTAATCTTCACGATAGGCAGAGCTGCAGCTAGCTTCTCCACTATCCATTTTGGCTGAACACATTTACCGTGACTACACTTCTCTGGCGCAGTTACAATTTGTGAAAGGGTTGTGATTGGTGGATAACCTCTGTGCCCATGTCATGCTGTCACGCAATTGGGGCATGATTCGGCTAACAAGAGGAGATTGAGAAAATGTATTTGTAAAACGTTACAACATTGAAAAAAATACTCAATACTTGCGAAATAGACATTTTCCATTTCGCACTAAAACATAAACTTGAGTACATCGAAAAACTCGATATATCGCCCAGCCCTATGTGAGCCCCGTCATAAGAGGATTTCTGTGCTCAGATCTACGCTGGTTTCTACAGTTTGATAAATGAGGGCCATTTTCTGCTGCCACAGAGAGGGATCCAGGGAGGCCTACAGAGGTAACATATAACCACTATGTTACTGATAGTCACTGCTGTGTGGAATATGGAGTGTGACATGTATGACTGGGTGTTCTACTTTTTGACAGAACATGGCTAGGCAACAGGAGGGTCCATCAACTTCCACAGCACAGATGATCACAGCGAGATGTTCAACAACTGCCAGAGTTATATGTTCAACGGTATGGTTTTAATGTTATGATTTTATGTATTCCCAGTTACCTGTGACGGACCTATATAAAATCTCATCTCATCAAAAAAATGAAGAAAAGTGACCTATAAATGGTATTGTTGGACCGCCAGATTCAGAAGACAGATCTGGAAATTGAAATAATGATTCATTGTAAAGGGTTTTACATTGTTCACCTGTGATCCTGTGGAACTCCTCTTTAATGGCTCTCACTGGTTTGTGTCCAGGGAACACTACAGAATTGTTTAAAAAAACATTTCAGAGCGAGGGACACTTTTCTGATGGCGCTGCATACAGTTGCTTTACTAATATGCTCTGCATCACCAATGTTGTTAAGACAATTGCTGTTTGCAAAAAACGTAATGCGACACAAACAATCTGCTCTGATGCATAAGAGCATGTCCACGATGGGTGGCGTTGGTGATATGTGGACGGATAAGGTTATGTACATATCTGATGCACTGTGAAAAAAAACCATACAGCTCAAATAGGTAGTGAATGAATATGAATAGGAAATGAATATACATCTAGTTAGGGCCTCAATATCCTCTCTCGAAGAATGTTTAACTCCCTGCAAAGTAATACAGATTCTTCATCAATGGGATCATCGACAAAATGACATGCCATGTTTGAGAAAAAACTTTAGTCTATAACGTTACCAAACAGACTTAATAAACAATCCTATTTTATCCATGCAGATGTCAAAACTGCGCTAATATATGCCTGATACAGACTGAATGAATGAGGGAATGAAAGAGCGCTGTGTCAGTAGGCTGGGCTGGTGTCAGATGAAAAACTGAGAGAAACTCAAGATTTATTGAAAACCCTCCTGACCAGGTTAAGTTCACAAGTAGGGCTGGGACGGTTACCACATTACCGCAATACCGTGGTCATGTGACACCTACCGCGGGTCTGAGCTCGTCACCGTCATCACCGCAAAGAAAACTTTGGCCTGCAAGTGTGCAAGTTGTTGACATCAAAATATGGAGCAGAAATTGGGGCTACACATTTTACTAAAGCAGAAGATACAGGGGCAGGAAAAAGCCCCAAAAGCAGGACCTAACATTTTAATTGGACGTGCTCAGAACCGGCTATAGCTATATGCAAGGTGAATGTAAAGGTATTTTATTTGTCACATACACATACATGTATCGAAATTCATTCCATTCCTCAAGGGAGCAGTGGGCAGCCATTTACAGCGCCCGGGAAACAACTTGCCTCAGTGTGCATGTAGATGCACACACACCTGCCTACTGCCATTCCTGAGCAAGCTGTGCAATGGTGGTGCCCAGATTCCACAGCTGAATCAACTTTAGGAGACGGTCCTGGCGCCTTGACGCCTTCTTCAAAGTTATAGATGATCCATTAAATGGTTGATTTAGGTGCAATCTTAGTAGCAGCAATATCCTTGCCTGTGACGTCCTTTTTGTGCAATGCAATGATGATGGCACATAGTTCCTTGCGGGTAACAATGGTTGACAGAGGAAGAACTATGATTTGAAGCATGACCCTCCTTTTAAAGCTTCCAGTCTGTTATTCTAACTCAATCAGCAGGACAGAGTGATCTCTAGCCTTGTCCTCGTCAACTTTCTCACTTGTGTTAATGAGACAATCACTGACAAGGTGGCAGCTGGTCCTTTTGTGGCAAGGCTGAAATGCAGTAGAAATGTTTTTTGGGATTAAGTTCATTTTCAAGGTAGGACTTTGTAATTAATTTCAATTCATCTGATCACTCTTCATGACATTCTGGAGTATATGCAAATTGCCATCAGACACTTTGTGAAAATTAGCATTTGTGTGATTCTCAAAACATTTGACCACGACTGTATGTAACAATATCAGTAGCACAAACAGTAGCACAAATAAGCTGTTTGGTCCCGGATGTTTACATTGTAATGCTACAGAGATATAATTTAAGTTGTGATCAATAGGCATTAGTTTGGAGCCAGTTGATGCCTATACCGATCAATCTGCACCATTTGATGAACTATAGGTTTGTTTTAGGTGGGGGAAACACACAGAAGGGTATTTGAGAAGTGTGCATACAAATATGTGTGCATACATACAGACAGAACTACAAATGTCTATGATAAAACATACATATATTCATGAGTAAATACAGTAGAGGTCAACCGATTATGATTTTCCAAGGCTAGTACCGATTAACTTAATTGGAAGCCCAAAAAAGCCGATAGCGATTATTCAACTGATTATTATGATTTTTGGGGGGGATATAATGACATTACAACAATACTGAAAGTATCAGATTTGGTGCTGCACAACGGGAGTGCAGATATCCGACGTAATTTCCAGAAGCACTTGATAAATATATCTGGTTTCAAAATCAATACACAAATACGACAATGAATATAAATATAACGAAAGCAGTAACTGAGAAACATGGGATTTCGTCTTGTACTACAGAATTATTCTGTTGCGCGAGGAGTCGTAATAGCCTAATATTCTTCTCTCTTTTCGCCAACATCAGAAATAGGCTACTTTAAAAACCATGTTTGAGAACACTAGCGACGTATATTCCCTGCTAACATGAATACCTTTTAATTAAATGTGGAAGTAAAAAACATGTCTTCTGTGTATCGTTTTGAATAGGCATCGTATTTTGACAAGTTATATGTGCACAATGACTGTGCATTGTTGAATGGACATATTAATTAAACCAGCACTCGTTTGGTGCCAGTACTAACTTTTGATCTACTGTTGGCGGATCAGGGGCCTCATTTATAAACGTTGCGTGCGCACAAAAGAATGCGTACACCACTCTCTACGCAATAATTGGGATTTATGAAAAGTTAACTTGACTGGAAAATGTGCGGTCCTTCACGGAAACTCTGACCCATGCGTACGCACAAAAATGGGTGAAATGAGAAATGGCGACACCGCCGGCAGATGTGTGAAACACGTGAAGCTGTCTGAAACTGCAGACTGTTGTGTAGCTAAACAAAATCGAAATACTGCCTCTCATTAATAATATGAACATTTCACAAAGCCATTCTTACAATCAACAGCCTGTGGTGGAATACAAATGAAATAAAACAAGATTGTAGCCAACTTAAATGCAAACAAAGACAAAAAATAACACGCAAACATGTTCTGTAATTATATTGGCATGTTATGTAATTCATCCTCATAGATAATACGGTAAACAAAATAATGTTTAAAACATATCCTTGTTGATGCGTCCGTCTGGCGGAGCAGACATACATTAGATTAGATAGATGTCTTCATTGTCCACTGGGGAAAGTTGTGTTCATAAATGTCATCAGCTACGGAATCATGGTGTTCATGTATATGCCGTTAGTCCGTTTCATTTCCATCTATCAATTGTTCCATCTTGACGGATGTCTTAACCATTTTGAAAGCTGCAATTAATTCTATTTGTGCATAATCCCATTTACAATTACATGAATACCGACATCTGTAGCTGATCAAATACAATCAACTGCATGGTCATAAAACGCCATGATGCCAACCCAATGCGTAATGACGCACAATGGCTGATCTTGCGCTGTTAGAAGATGTGGCAAATGGAAGGATTCGGAGGGAATGCATTTTCAGACAGCAAGAAGACTTGCTGGCAAACCAGGACGAGTGGCTTATGAGCCGGTTCCGATTTCCTCGGGGCGTCCTGTTGGACCTCTTTGCTCTATTGGGCCCAGCGTTACAGAGGAGCACTCAGAGCATTTTCATTCGATCAATGTCCAAATAATTTGTGATGCAGACATGTTGCTGTAATGTAACCAATTTCCCCCCACCCGTGGCAGACACACTTTCGCGATGAAGCGCTAGACGCTTTGACATCGACTGATATCTGACCACTTTTTATTTGGGCCACGGTCCGACTTTCTTACAGCGTCGGCAACCTTTTGCCACTCCAACGCCTTCTCTGCATTGGTAATAGGCATACTGTGCCCTTTAAACAACATTTCCCTCCTCTTTTCCACCTCGCCAACAATATTTTCTACTTCACATTGAGTGAAGTTTTTTTTCATTTTCCTCTCTCTGTTTGTAGAGCTCTATGAAATCGGTTAATTTTTTCCAAATTCCGTGATTTTCGTTATTTTTTCCAATTTCCGTGATTTGGACAAAGGTTGCATTCAGAAGCCCGCACCCGAAACTAAAATATACAGAATTTTGCTGTACAGTTTGCACAATCATTGCCAGGTAGGCTAAATTTACTTTCCATATGATCAAAGTACTTAGCCAATTTCTAGACAGGCAGAAGGCTATTTCACAAAATATTAGTCATGTTAATAACACATTATTTCTTCTTACAGATGAATCTACCCACAATAAAAAATAAAAGAGTAGACAAAGATTTCCTAAGATATGGAAGAAAAGTGGAACAACGACAAACAAAAATATTTATAAACGTTATTTTAAGAAGTTGTAGCTATCAGGCGCAATTGTGTGGACAAAGCCAAAACATTCAGCAGCAGTCCCGCTATTTCGACCTTGCCTTCCCTGAGTGCGAGCTGCCTGATTAGCAAGACCATCAGAGAATTGCTTCAGGCGAAGGAACATAGTAGCCTATACCTAGTTATATCCATTTGGATAAGTGATTGAATGGAGAAAAACAAGCTTTCTTTGATTGGAATGTAGAATGGAGTGAATACCGTTGTTAATAGCTCTCAGTTATATGACGGAGCGCATGCTGGCCAAATTCGGTAGAGAAACACACTGCATATAGCCTATATATATAGAGCGCAAATTAACTTCCATGTTTGCTGCCTTTTGTATTAGGACAAACTCAATGACAGTTGTTAATATTACTGGAATATATTTGGATTATAGAAAAAAAATATATAGATTACTCGAAAATATGCAAATTCCGCGAGATTCCGTGTTATAAGTAAATTCCGTTTTTAGTGATAGATTCCGCGATTTGCGGAAACCATAGGGCCCTATGTTTGCCATGATTTCTCAATCAATGAATATTAATTTCGGGGCGTTTCACTGACTATTTATGGGCAATTATAGGTGTGACATGCAGTCGCAAAAGCTGCGCCACATTTAGAGTTGATTGTGATTTATAAAGGGAAACGTGCGTAGGACGTGCGTGCGCACGGTTTTATAAATCTGAATATTTCTTTGCGTACGCACGTTCTATATTTCGTCCGTACGCCACTTCTGACGCAAATCCACCGCAAAGTTTTATAAATGAGGCCCCTGATGATTAATGAGGAAAACATAACGGATCAAAGTTTTGGTTGATAAGAAAAAATGGGAACAGTTCTGTCTGAATAAAAGCAGTGAAACTCTACCCACTATTCTACCATGTGAAGCGAACAAGTAATTATACACAACTGATTTTAATTGATCCCATTTCATGCTAGCTACAAACTTACCATGGCTTCTCTAAAATCACAGTTTCCTCCAGACAGGTGGACTGTAGCTCACGACAGATGGGCCGGCTACATGCAGTTTCCACATAATTTGCTATCTAATTGTAACACTAGAGGAAGTGGTTTCTCTCCGAATAAGGTATTGGCCATAATCGGCGAGCAAAAATGCAGATTAATAATTATTTTGAAAACTCATAATCGGCCATAATTAATCTGCCAGTCCGATTGATTAGCCAACCTCTAAAATACAGTATATACAGTACACACACACAGACATACATATCCCGTGTCCTCAACACCCCAGGCCACGCCCTACCACCTGGAAGAAACAGGCTCAATTTTTAGAGTAGTAATAGCTATGTCAATACACACACACACACTTTCATGTTTTACCAACACAGTGGGCACCAAATACCCACAATTGGATAGTAAAAGAAGAAATATATGACCTTGTAAAAACCATTTGCCAGTTCCCACAATAGTGACATTTCCGGCTTGTGTATTGAGCTTAAGAGTAAAATGAACAATTACCGAGTTCAGTAATGTTAATCACTTTTTTGTCTCTACCAGGATATATATATATATATATATATATATAGATATATATATATATATATATATATATATATATATATATATACAGTACACACACACGCACACACGCACACACACACCTAATGTGGTGTGTGTGTGTGTGTGTACAAATACATGAACACACATTTATAGATCACAGTGAATTGCCCTTGGGTCTAACCTATTCCTGCCCAGGGGGATCCTGTGTCAGTCAAGCTGCCTGGATGGGGTTGATGAGGTCGCTGGATGCAGCTCAAATCCACTGTAAGCACACAGGGACATAAACAACCATACACATTGCATGCATGAAATTGTGGCTGCACACACGCATGCACGCACACATGCGCACACCTGTAAACAGAACTCAATTTAAGTTCAGGCCGAGAATCTGCTGTTGAAATTCAGATATACCAGTAAGTGTGGCAATGTTGTCATATGTATATTACTGTACATTATCTAGCTGTTTTTAGATGTTTACAGTAGTTGCCTTTTCATCAATACTCACAACTCCCTGAAACAACTGCAATCTTTTCAGCCAGTCCTTCACTTCCTGTGTTGTATCCATCCATTAAAACACAACTGATGTTGAGTGGCAAGTAAATATATGAAAAACAGAGAAAAACTAACTTTTCCTTAGAAAGGTCAGAGTGTTAAGCAGGAGCCCTACCTATAGACACAGCAGCTACCCGCCCCGTCTCACATCTTGTCAAACTGTAGGAAATAAAGTACTTGTCTGCAGCTTTGAGGTACAGGATCAGAGGGAAAGTAGTCAGTTAAGTGTCAAGTGGGTTCTGTCCTGTGTGCATTTGTGTGTGTGTGTGTGTGTGTGTGTGTGTGTGTGTGTGTGTGCGTGCGTGTGTGCGTGTGCGATTGTTTGAATGCATGTGTGTTTTCTGTAGAGTTTGAATGTTTGTGTTAGATGTTTTAGCCACTTCTTGTAAAGTCAGTCTGACTTCCTGATCCCCCTCCCTTTCTGTTACACATCCCTGCTATAGAGACACTCTTGTGACCCCTGCCTGCACCCACCCTACCCTGCATCCGCACACACACACACACACACACACACACACACACACACACACACACACACACACACACACACACACACACACACACACACACACACACACACACACACACTGCATTCCCATATGTTGCCGTCTCTTGAAATCAGAGTCCCCTTGGGTGAGAAGAACAATGTGCACTGTGCCTAACACACACACACAGAAACAAACACACACACACTTTACACCGAGTATCACCATGGGAGACCCATTTAACCATTGAGTGAATACCTTCCACACGAAGAAACACACACACAATAAACTCACACACATTATTCCTGAAAGAGGTAAACAGAGCCGCCTGATGTCTGATTGCATCATGTTCCTCAGATCTGCTGGTGAAACGTCAAAACAAACTGTGCTCATGGCAGCGCTGAAAACAACTTTAAAAACAAGTATTTTAGTGGGTCAGGTATGAAAATAAACTACAGTATCTCTTCAAACAAAAATTAGATGTTGGACCTCCCCACTTTATGTTGTTTTGATTTTAGAAGACCAATTCAAGTGGTGATTGCTGTAGATGAGACTTACACATCACTTTATGTTTCAGTTCCTTAGAAAGCAGAAATAGAGATGGACCTAGCATATGCCGATACCAGCACTTGGTATCGGGCCTGATACTGGGCATGAGTACTCCTACTTGTGAAAAAGGCCCAATACTCCAAGCCGATACTTCCTCCACATTTAAGAGCTTTATGCTGTGCAATGCTTTACAGATTAGCCATAGATGGCCATAGTTGTTGTCTTAATGTGCCAGAGAGGGAATGTAGCCTACAGTACAACGCAGTATATAGATAGGAAACATTTGTGTTGCTCAACCATGTAACGATTGGAACAACAATTCCAACAAACTGGTAAATCTGGTTCACGTAGATGTTTCAATGGAAATGTAGCTGTATTCTAGCACTATGCATAAATTTCATATTGATGATAACGCCACTACTTCCTCTTTCAGAGACCAGCTTATAAAGCTGTACAACTGGATTTATTGCTATTTAAAAAAAGAAAGAAAAGCGATTTACATGGGATAATGCTTCCCTGCAATATGAGGTGATTTGTTGCATACCAAATCACCGCCTAAAATGCATAATCATTAACAAATATGGAGCCACGCATGACTATTGAAAAACACTGAATCACAACTATATTTTCCTCATAGAAATTATCCAGTAGAGTAAATAGCGAAATACAAAATCAATTTTCATTGCTATTTTCATGTAGACTAATATTTGTAAAATTATAGGTGCATATATTAAAATCCTCAAGGAAATGTGCACATTTAAATACAGGACCGAACAAAGCCTGCAAGTTTATTAGGCTAGTCACTGCATGTAGCGTCCCTTAAATTAATAATACATCTTTGGGAAGGAAAGACAAATGTTGATAGTTTGCAACACTTCGGGAAGAACAAAATAGTGGAAGTTCTGACATACCAATGTTAAGACATTATTTTGTTCAATAGATTACAGTGATAGTACAGCTATAGTATCTGTGGAACCCCCAACCACAAGAACACACAAAGAGAAAGACCCACACACACACACACACACACACACGCACAAACACAGCCACTTACAAATAAATTTATAAACATGCACTTTTTTTGTGAAAGTCACTCTGCCTCTTCTTTTCACCCTGTCCCTCCTTTCCCACTCCCTCTTTCTCCCTCTCTACCTAGCTCTCCTTCTATCCTTCCTCTCTTTCTCTCACTTCCTCTGTTTCTGCAGAGGTTTTGCGTTGCAGTCTCTAGGTAGCAAATCAATGATTGATTCCTATTCAGTCTTTATTGTCCATGCAGGAAAATGAATTGTGTATGGTGGAGGTCAAAAGATGCAACGTGTATTCTGTTGGTTGCCCAATATTAGCGGTTAAACATATATCGGTATTATTTATTTATTCACCAATATGAAACCATTTTACAGGTAAGTATATTTTATAAACTGTTCTACAAGTGGCATAAACATTATTAGGGGTCCAAGCCCGAAGGGGCTGGGAACCGTCGTTGCAAAGCAACGCGGTTCACAGCTCCAGCAGGGCTGTAGAACCCTATTGTTTTTCTAAGGTTTTTATTGTTTTTCTAAGGTTTCGTATTCTTCTTCTTCTTCTTATTCTTATTCTTCCGGTAAAACCGATACTACAGCCTAAACCGTACATGATCATGGGGTGCCATTTTCAGGACTGGTCCAGATCACCGCTGGGACCTCAGACAGAAAAATTCAGCCACTTCCACCACTAGGTGGCGCTATAGCAGAAAAAACGTGTTTGCCCTTATAACTCCCAAACCGTACATCGCACATAAAAGATACACATATCCACGCATTCCCTGAGTTCAGCTGAATCTTCTGACATAGGCCACGCCCATTTCCGCCAGTACTTTTATGCGTGAAAAATTG
>JACXGM010031965.1:0-12791 GCA_016801145.1 Umbra pygmaea
GGAAGATTGAATTCCCCACTTGTATAGATTTCTATTTGTTGACAGTATTTTATATAATAATTTGAATTGAAATATTCTAATTTTTGAGTCTGGTGTTGTCTTGCGTATTAATCCAAAAGCGTTATGCCACGGGATTGGAACATCAAAAATTTCTTCCCAGCTATTTTGTAATTTATATGGAACAGCAACCAATTTTTTTCTTCTTAGATGGAATTGGTATATTTCTTTACTTATCCGTATTTTCTTCATCCATGTGAGATCTTTGATACATGGTTGACAGACAAGATCAGACTTTTTCCCCTCTTGTACTTTTTTCTTCCAAGTATATGGTATTGCTGCAGTTAGTTGGTTGTATTTTTGTAGGGAGCAAACATTTCCATATGTTTTTGTTAACTGTATGTAAGACATCACTCCACCGGCTTCATTTATAATGTCATTTACAAACATTATTCCTTTTCCAAACATCTTGTCAAAGTATACAGGCTTTTTATCAACTAGTATATGTGAATTTAGCCACAATAATTATTGTAAAATTTGTTTCCTATTTTCAGGTGGATAAAATTGAAATTGCACCCAACTTTTCATGTCTTGTTTAAAAAATATCGACATCTTAGAAATGTTTTCCAATATCTGAAAATGGTCAGTTGTAATTTGTAGAAATGGAAAGAGATCCTTACTGAACAAAGGGTGAAATACTCTTATTAGCTTACTAGAGAACCAATTAGGATTTAGGTAAACCTTTTGTATAACCGATGCTTTTAATGAAAGATCCAAAGCTTTAATGTTCAATAGCTTTTGACCTCCGTGTTCATATTCATTATACAAATATGCCCTTTTAATTTTGTCTGGCTTACCATTCCATATAAAGCTAA
Source organism: Umbra pygmaea (assembly GCA_016801145.1). Classification (NCBI taxonomy): domain Eukaryota; kingdom Metazoa; phylum Chordata; class Actinopteri; order Esociformes; family Umbridae; genus Umbra; species Umbra pygmaea. The sequence continues at coordinate 873 of JACXGM010031965.1, forward strand.
ATATCTTTTGTTCATATAGTTTAAAAAAAACATGTCATTGGGAGTAGGCAAAACCATAAGCATATAGGTAAACTGCGATATAATTCGAGAGTTGATTAAGGTGATTTTCCCACAAATAGTTAGGTGCTGTCCTTTCCAGGGTAGCAATATTTTATCTAGTTTAGCTAGTTTTGTTAAACAATTCTCCTGAATACAACTCGATCTTTCATATGGTATATGTATACCCAGTATATCCACATCCCCGTCCGCCCACTTTATTGGTAATCTACACTGCAATGTAAAATTTGAATCTTTTAGTGCTCCAATACGTAATATAGTACACTTATCGTTATTCGATTTTAGTCCAGATATGATTGAAAAGGTATCAAGATCCTTTAGGAGGCTATTTATTGTTTCCAACTGTGGTTGCAAAAGGAAACATGAGTCATCGGCATACATAGATACCTTTGATTGTAAGCCATGGATTTCCAGGCCCTTAATGTTGTTGTTAGTTTTGATTTTATTGGCTAACATTTCAATTGCAACAGTAAAAAGGTAAGCCGACAATGGACAGCCCTGCTTACCTCCTCTTGACAGATTGAAATCTTGCGAGATATAGCCATTATTTATAATTTTACATATAGGATTACTATACATAATTTTAACCCATTTTATAAGAGAGTCTCCGAAATTGAAATATTCCAAGCATTTATATATAAAGTCCAATCGAACTTTATCAAAGGCTTTTTCAAAATCAGCTATGAAAATTAGACCTGATAGTCCTAATAGTTCATAATGTTCTATTGTTTCTATAACTTGTCTTATATTGCCTCCAATGTAACGTCCATGCATGAAACCTGTCTGATTAGGATTGATAATACCTGATAAAACCTTTTTAATTCTAAGAGCTATACATTTGGCTAATGTTTTGGCATCACAGCATTGCAGTGTAAGAGGCCTCCAGTTTTTTTATATACAGGGTCTTTATATGCTCCGTTTGGGTCCATCCCATTCCTTTTTCCAAAAAACTTCATTTAAGGCTGTTGAATGTGTTTCTTGTAAACAGTAGATATTGTATTCCATTTCTTTTAACCAGGTAAATACTGTTCTTCTTTTCTTGTTATCTGCTAATCCATTACAATTATAGCTGGCTATGCTTATTTCTCCAGTTAACATACTGTGATCCTCAATTCCATTTTATTTATACCGATATATCTTTTTATAATCATCTTAGCGATATGGCTTAAATATTGCTTATCTTTAATGATATACCATATTATTTGGAAAGTAAAAAGTACAAAATGTCCCATTGGTCCTCCCCATTCCTCCCAATATATTCCTTCTAATTCCCCAAATTAATCATTATCACAATACCCCTCAACGCAGCCCCAATCCACACCCTCCCAAGCCCTGTTCTAGGTAGCGCTCTTCCCCAACACCAAGCACGTTGTGCCATATATAGTGTACAATCAAACCTACTACCAATAGTATTCCAATTACCCTTATCTCGAACTGTGTAGCGCTTAATGTATTTCAACTCCAAAGATACATAATTTTAAGTTAAATTTTGTAGCTATTTGTTTATATTTCCTGAAAGTATTTGGCTTCCATTAATACCTGTTCTACCCCATTGAATACTTCCATTATAGAGACACCTCATATAATCAGCTGATATTTTAGTGAATATTATTGTTTTATGCAGCTCATTTCTTACCAGTCTATTTTAATTTACAGGGGTAGCCAACCCTGGTCCTGGTGAGCTAACATCCTGTAGGTTTTCACTTCAACTACAAAAAAATGTAGTTAATTAGTAGAATCAGGTGTGTTAAATTAGGTTTAAAGTGAAAACAGTCTGGATAGATCAATTTAACCTAACAAAATTTTTTTCAGTAAAAGTGCATTTAACACTAGAACCACCAAAGAAGGCCATTTTCGGTTTTAAAATAAAAACTTTCGCTTAAATAAAAAAACTGTAGCTACCCACATGTTGTGATTACTATGCCCTTATTATTAATAAACCTATATTAATATATAGCTCAGAGCAGGGACACTTTTACAATGTGAAATCATTCACATTTAATACAAAGGTTATGTAACAGGCATTGTGTTTTAAAAGACAGCTAGCCATATACTCAACGATCAGCTCAGCCTATTCATCCATATCAGCTTGCTTACACCATAGTATTTGTACTGTAAATAATTTGTTTAAGCATGATATCATCATCTTCCATTACCAAACATACATAGATCTTTTTCAGATAGTTTAGCCTGTGAATTACTTGACTCGCTGCTATTGGATACAACCAATGCTTGCCATCCTATCTATGTTCTGGTGTCACACCAAAATTGCATAATTCAGCCAATTCGAGCCAAAAGTTAATCTTTCTTCTTTTTTGCCCAGAGACAAAGTTTATCTTGTTTGAACGACTTAGTATCTGTTTTGAACGTCTTAGTATCTCGTTTTTTGTACATTTTGTTTTTACTAAGTCATTCAAACAAGATAAACTTTGTCTCTGAGCAAATATATATATATATATATGTTTGTTCGTCAAGAGAAGGTAAATGGGTTTCTGTTTTCAGTCAGAAAACTTTATAAACTCGCTTATCCATCTCAAAATAGACATGACAATCCTTCAGGCCCAGAGACCAGGGCCACTGAGTTCTGTTCCTGGAGAGCAAGACTACAGGTCTTGCTTAGTCTACCAGACCCAAATTTCAGAGTGGGTCTGGGCCCAGTATTTTAATTTTTTCTCTGATCTGTGTTGGGTATGGCATGATTTCAACAGTCTTGGGTATGTGTTAATGTAATGTATTTACAGAGTGGACCCAAATAGACCAGTCTTTGGTTTTATTATGTCTGATGTAATGACTTGGAACCCAACAAAGACCTGTGTGTCATTGCCAATCAGAGCTACAGACAGGTAAGTTAAAGGAACATGCTGAATTAATGACTGGGGTAACATAACAAATGCAGATATATTATATTATAGTTATGATGTGGGGGGCATTTTCCTAGCATGACTGAGGTATTAGACAGCAACACCATCATCAAAACACCAAATAAGTGAAAATATTTGGTAGAATTGAGATCGATCTCTCAGAGTTTCAGAGACTCATAGAATCCATGCCAAGGTGCACGGAAGCTGTTCTGGCAGCTTGTGGTGGCACAACACCTTACTGAGACACTTGATGTTGGTTTTTACTTTAATTTGTCACCCATCTGTGAAACAGGCCTATATGCAAATAACCTATTTGCCACACATGCTGTCTTTTTGTTCACTGTGTGTTTACAGGCAAAAGCATTCAACAACAAAAAAAGGGCATCAACTAGCCAGACCGAGATGAACTTAAGTCTAAGGAAGACTTGTTGGTCATTTACATTGCACTTATGCATTACCGGCAGGCTGCAGAGGTATGTTTCTTTCCCAACCTGGTTCCAATCAACATAAATAAATGGAAACATATTTGACCGCGGCCCTGATTTGAACTCTGCCAATATGCTAACTTTGGATAAGAAAGGATAATGTTCAGTAAAGTGATTTACATCTTTTGTTAGCTCATTCCTGCTTATAGCCTTTAAGTGCCGGAAGAGGCTTAGCAGCTATTTCTTAAATGGATATATCCAGGAAGACCTTCAGTAGCCACCGAAATGTGATATGGGAAATCTGCCCATTCAAATTGCATGCAATCTCTGCTAGATAACGTTTTTATTAAGGCTCCAGGCTACACAATTTCACCCAAAATAGGTACGTATAGCCCTTGACAGGGAACAAACCAGAAGTTTCCAGATTCTGAGACTAACACACTTTAGCTAAAGCAGACTGAGAACCTCCAGTGAATTACCAGAATACAACTATGCAAGCATATGGACTTAGTAGGTCTTTTATTTGCTAATCAACATATTTATGAATTGAGATGGTAATGAGTTCTACATTGTTTAGAAGGAGAATACACTACCTCCAGTTCAATGTTAGAAATGAGTAGACACATTTCCCCCAAAAATATAACATACAGCCCTGATGGGGGTTCAAACAGGCTATTTCAGATTCAAACTCTGCAATGCCAGAGTCAATAAGTCGGTTGGTTAAGAATAAGAATATGCAAGTACACAAATTAATTGATTGTCTAGGTCTCTGCACCTAGACAATCAATGTAATTATGAAAATGGTAGTTGTCAACAGAAAGACAATCTCACAGACGTTTTTGCAGAAAATGTTTTGTAGACCCAGAGAAAACAGCTGTGAGATACATTTGAAGTATTTAATGCACAAAACGACAGAGATTGTTACAATGTCTCCACTAGAAGTTCATCATTGGAGACAATTATATTGAGTATCCTACTGGGAGGCACATTGTTCCAATATTGCTTGTTTAATCTACTTATCCCACTGGCTGCAAAAGTGTTTTTCTCTCAATAGGTAAGAAATAGTTCTCTTTGGATTCAAGAGATTGAGTCTGGTTCTCTCGGATTCATGATCTTGAGTCTGGTATTCCCTGTTGTCCACAGTACTTTTTGGAATGGATGTGTTTGTCATTGGGATATTGGTTTGGGTGGGCTTTTTGTGTTCATTTGGGAAACATTTTTTAATTTGTATTTTATTTAGGTTATGTAAGAATATATACATACAAATATCCAAGAAACAAAACATAAGAGACACAAAAATAAATGTTAACAAATAATTATGACATTTGCTCATACCCTTCCATTTTACTTATTTCCCAATGCTTTCAAAATCTTCCCCCAAAATACCTGGAACTGTGTAACCTTATTCCACTCATTTGCTAGTGTTTCTTCTAAGGTTGGTAAAAAATTTGAGTTCCAATATTTAAGAACAAGTTGGGGCGGCAGTGGCTCAGTGGGACAAGTAGGTTGTCCAGCAATCGGAAGGTTGGTGGTTCAATCCCCGGGTCCTCCTGACCAAGTGTCGAGGTGTCCATGAGCAAGACACCTAACCCCAGCTGCTCCCGACGAGCTGGCTGGCGCCTTGCATGGCTGACACCGCCGTCGGTGTATGAATGTGTGAATGAATGGGTGAGTGTGAGGCAATGTAAAGTGCTTTGGTGGCCATTGTTGGTCAGAAAAAGCGCTATATAAATGCAGTCCATTTACCATTTACCAAGTTTTTTAATGATAATAGATGAAAAGATGATTATCCATCCCATTGGGTATATCCCCCCTGTCATTCCCCCAAAAATATATTAGCTTTTCCTTTAGCTAAATATTTAAATCAGGTGTCTCACTGACATCATATTTCTTACAATTTGGAAACAATGGACAGATAGTTTTTTGACATCTGAAACAGAAAGTCTTGCTGTCGCTGCTTGCAACAGCGCTTGTTTAAAAAGTCACAATGGCTCGAAACTAAAGTCAAGTAAATATGTAAATCATTGCATGCGATGCTGGTTAAAATGTTCTGTAACACTTTTGAAGTCTCCTACCCTACTACTTTAACATACAGAGAAATTGCGACAGAACAAATATTCAACTTGTGCGTGAAACCTATTTCACAATATTGTCAATGGAGATTAATACAATAATCTTATCCAACAATTAAATGCGTTAAGAAGAATTAAATCCTTCTTCTAGACCAGTGGTTCTCAACATTTTTCGGGCCAGTGCCCCCCTATCCATTATCCAAGTATCTTACCATCCCCCATCAAATAAGATGTAGGCTAATTGCCCGGGATATTAATGAATATTATTATTGTTATGGTTATTATTACTGTTATGATTATTATTATTATTGTTGTCATTATTATTGGTGTTACTGCTGTTATCATCAATAATCATTAAAAAAGCACAAACAGTCATATGCAAAAGTTTAGGCACCCCTGACAATTTCCATGATTTTCATTTATAAATAATTGGGTGTTTGAATCAGACATTTCATTTTGATCTATCAAATAACTGAAGAACACAATAATATTTACCATTGGTTTTATGGGGCAGTGATTTAGTAAAACATTCATTAGATCCCTATTCGTTTAATTCAAAATGTATATATCCAACCAGCGACATACAACAAAGTCACCTCCCCTAATTATTGACACTTCTTGCCAACAACATCAAAGCACACTTTCCAGACTCATAAGTTAGTAGGACTTTGAGTCAGGTGTCAGCCAGACTAGTTCGGATGTCCCTTGTGAGAGTCAAATCTGCCATTTAACTGGGTTAGTTTATTCAGCAATGAGGCGTCCATGGCAGCCAGTTGAGACGTTTGTAGTTTGACATTTGTCTGATGCCTGTCCAGACAGACGAGCGGTGCTTGCTGGGAAATTGCTTTTTAAGCCTAACTTTAGCATTTTGTCTAATTCATGATTTGAGCTTTTTCTTAGTATCCCTATAGGGATATATAACTGTTTTTGAGATCATACTCTTTGGCAGACCGGAGAGCCCATGGGCTTCCAGCAGCCACTAAGCTCACCAGTGAACAATGACTTGTTGCTGTGTTATACAAACTATTTGGATGGGATGCAGATCTGTTCACATACATTGATTTAGAACTTAAAAGCATCTGTGTTTTTTGTCTTTGCATATGTCTCAATCTGTGGTGTCAATGCAATCCTTTCCATCCTCAAAGGCATAGTTAATTAATGTCTACACTTTATGATGATCACTTTCAAATATTGAACGTATTGCACAATTGTCTCACTGTTCTATCCAAAATGATGTAAACATTTTCACATCAACATTTACCACATTCTATTCAGGGACATAAACATAGTGTTGTCTACCATTCATCGGCTTGCTAATATCTTGTTGAATCTTGTTTTCCTGATGCTAATAAATCATTCAGATAATGTTTATTCGCTTAGAATATTTGTAATATTAGGGAAGAATCCTGAAAACAGAATCCTAAATCAGCAAAAATACAAAACGGCAAATTTAATTTGGGGAAATGTTCAACAGAATATACAGAAAAGAAAGTAAACAAATTGAATTGGCCCCCTTTAAAGTAGTTTATTAGCCCCTTTTTGACTAGCTATATTGAAAGAATAAACATAGTTCTGTACTTTCACATAAAAATGATTATTGCGTAGCTAAAACTTACTGGAGGAGAAAACTATGTCTTATTAAAATAAAAGAGAGTCGCTTGTGCATGATTAATTCTGTTAATGTAAATCTCATGTCCAAAAAGGTTACCCACCAATGATGTAAACTGTATAGTTACATCACTGCACAAACCCTGGTAGATAAAAAGTCCATACTACCACCTTTTGATTTATTGCATTGTTCCAGCATGCAATCAGCATTATATACTGGAAACCCGCTAGTTCTACAGCAGTGTATGAAGCTGTTTACCCAAGAAGCAAAAGCAGAGGGGATCAGGAAATCCATTTCAGTTGTTATCAGAATATGTAGTTGTATTCAGTTGAAAACATGAGACTCAGTTCAATTATGGGTCACTCAAACAAAGAAAGTAGAACAACCCAAAAGAGCCATCGCCTCGGTAAACACTGCTGTTTAGTCACTGCAGGGTGAAGACCGTTTCTCTGATAGAATGCACACTATAGAGTGTGTGCAATTTTTATTTTTCTATGAAATATTGCAATTGTGATTCTTCGTGCAATGCAGATTAAAACACTTCAATGAACTGTTGGAATCGTAGAAATAGAATGCCATATTGAAAAGCAAAGAAGCAAAGTGGCAAGCAATATCAGTCTTGTTTGGAACAATTGGTTAACTGTACTTGACAGCATAAAAACTTGCAGTAAATCTAACAGTGGGGAGCTGTGCTACTTAAGTGACAGGAGAAAGGCTTGAAGAGGGTGGGAAACAGCCAATAAAGGAGAAAAACCTAGGGAATATCATGAAATGACAAGTCCACATGACATACTTGTGTTTTAAAATGTTTTTTTGGGGGGCTCTGTAATGAGTGCACTCTAGCTGCTTTAGATAAAGGCATCTGATAAATGATGTGTAATAAGGGCCAAAGGTGTGACAAATTAAACAGACTTAACACCCACAAAAGGCTCTGCTGCAGGATTTTGGATTTCTCCATTTCTTTTAATTTTCCCTCCAGTTCATCCACACAGTTTAAATGCCTTCCTGTTACATCAGTATGTCTATCTATGTTTCTGTTTGCCCTGGTCTGTGTTAGTTTTCTTTGTTCTGTGTGTCTGTTTGTCCCATTCAGTTTGTCTATTCACCACAGGTGGAAAGTGCACCTGGTTCCAGTCATCACAGCAATCCAATATAATGTGCCATTTTGTGTTCGCCCCACTCTATCTACAGGGGTGTAAGCTCTCTACATATGTTGGTTGGTTAAAATAAGGAAGCCGTATTGGAGTGTTGCTCTATCAGTGGTTAGAGGGCGCTCTGGGGGTGGCAACCTTTCAGCCTTGGATGTTTGCATTAGCTATTGTGATTGTTTTGTTGTGTGAGACAGGGAGAGCTTGGTTTGTGGTATTTTGTCTTGTTTTGTCATTATTGAATTATTACTAATACTTTTGTTTCTAGGAGTTGAGGAGTAGTTTAGAGCCGCCCCGGGGTATCCACTGCACGCAGGGATACTCCCGTGTTTAAACTGATTAGATAGATCTCAGCGGACCACCCCCTGTACATTTTTTTAGAGCGCCTCATTCGTGTGCCAGATTAGCATAAGTGTTAAGTGTTTGGAATTTAAAGCAGGTTAGGGGTGGGAATGTTATATTGCTTTCTTTGCTTTGGTCCCGTCCAGCCTCCCCTTCTCAAACCTATTATTTATTTACTGTGGCAAATAAATTTTATAACAGTAGCAACTGTGTCTGTGCCTTACTCACACCCACAACTCCATATTTCTTTTACAGACCTCCTGGGGTCCTTGAGCAGTGGGGTGTCAGGTCCCCCTCGTACGGGAGATGGATTGTAAAAAAACGTATTTGATGTGGCACATGTGACATTTGTTAAAAATCTGTTTAGTTTCCCTTTAATACAATATGCTTATGAGCGGTGCTGTAACCCACAAAGCACAGTGAACTTAGTAGTAATGGAGTAATGTCTTATATACCCTCACCAGCTTCTTCATTAGGTACACCTTGCTAGTACCGGTTTGGACCCCCCTTTGTCCTCAGAACCAGAGCCGGCACTAGCTCTAGTATAGGCAAAAACCGTGCGCCTGGCAACACTATATTATACCGGCAACACAAAGTTGGATTTTCCTTTTCAAAATAATAGCACTAGTAATTCATTACAATAATCATTGTTAATTCATTGCATATATAGGTAGTGTGTCCATGTTCATGTATTGCTAAAATTAGTCTATTGTTGGATACAACAGACTAGATTTAATCTTGTTTTCACATGTAATACTAACAATATATTAAATTAAATTGTGTGGACAACATATATGTTCGTGTTTTTACTAAAAAGTTATTACTTTTTTGCTATCACATATGCTTATTGTTTTTTTACACACAATACAATTGCATTTGGTTACAAATCGCTAGCTTTATAAAGAATTAACACGGATTATTGCAATGAATTAAAATCGAGTGCTATTATAGGCAAACGGTTTTTGCCTATAGCTAGCGCCGGTTGTGCTCAGAACTGCCTTAATTCTTCATGGCATAGATTCCATAATGGCCTGGAAACATTCCTTTCAGATTTTGGTTCATTATGACATTTCTGCAGATTTGTTGGCTGAACATCCATGATGTGAATCGCCCGTTCCAGCACATCCCAAAGGTAAATTCAGATCGGGAGAATGTGAAAGCCATTTGAGTACAGTGAGTGAAGTCATTGTCATGTTCAAGAAACAAGTTTGAGATGATGTGAGCTTTGAGATATCCTGCTGGAAGTTGCCAATAGAAGATGGGTACACTGTGGCCCTACAGGGACATGGTCAGCAACAATACTCAGGTAGGCTGTGGCATTCAAACAATGCTTAATTGGTACTAATGGGCCCAAGATGTGCCAAGAAAATATCCTCTAGACCATTATACTACCACCATCCTGAACTGTTTATGCAAGGCAGGAAGGATCCATGCTTTCATGTTGTTTATGCAAAGTTCTGACTTTAACATCTGAATGTCCCAGCAGAAATCAACACCCATCAGATCAGGCAACGTATTTCCAATCTTCTATTGACCAATTGTGGTGTGCCCGTGTAAATTGTAGCCTCAATTTCTTGTTCCTTAGCTCACGGGAGTGGCACCAGTGGGGTTTTCTGCTGTTGTAACCCCTCTGCTTCAATGTTCGACATGTTCTGCAGAGATGCTCTTCTGCTTACCTTGGTTGTAAATTCTCCTCTGACTACTGCCAAACAAGGTATGTTGCCCAGACAACTTCCACTCACTGGATTTTTTCTTACAAACAGAGAAATTCAACAGCCAATGTTCTTTGGTTTCTTTACTTGAATTCACACATTTCCTTGAGCATTTTAAATAAATAAAAATCCTTTTATGCACATATACCATTATTACATAAAATGGTAATGTGACAAATGTTACACTGATTGTAATAATTTTATTTCAACAGGAATTGCGGCAATCATAGGTCCAACTTCAATAACCATCGTGAATTTTAGGTGTTGCTTTTGTGTGTAACAAAACACTACATAGTGTAAGGAATGATTATCTTATAGGAATCACTTTTTCATATTTTTCAAATATCAAGAAATAAGTTTATTTAGCTTTATAAGCATGTTTCTGAAAGAGGAAGTAGCCTTCTCACCAGCGATATTCTATACACCTATTCGCTGCGTCACCAGCAATTTTTCCCATGAATTAAGCCAGACCCATTCACAACACTCAACCATTGGAACACAACCCTGCCAGACCGTAGCGCCGTTTAGGGCTGCCCTGTGTTTCGCTAGAGGTCTGGTCAGTCGAAAATCGCCTTAACAGACTCGGTGTCTAATGTATAAATATAAAATGTATATATTGTGAGGGCCAGAGGGGGATAGTACTGGAAGGCCATTATGTTCCGGCCCGGTGACATAATCTGCGGGTGAGGTGAGGATGCAGCAGCCAATCCCAGAAACCTATTTCCACTCATCACTGATTGGAAGAAGCCAACAGGGACAAAAAGGAGCGCTTCAGCCATGCTGATATAGAGACAACCGATGTCCGAGCTCTGCTATGCGACGACCCTGCGCTTTAGTATATACAGTACAGCCGAATTTTGCATGTTGTTATCTTTAAGTGGGAGTGTTAGACTCCAGATGGAATTAGTGATTTTTGTTTTGTTACCTGTCTTTTGAGCTTGGAATAAAATGCCCCACCAACCCTCCAGGGCAATTTTATGACCTTGTCTGCTATTTCTGAACTTTGATACTCAGTCCTTCACCAGGCTGCCCTAACATGTTACAATATTTATGAAAAAGCCAACTTATTTATGATTGCAATATAGCATGTGAAGCCAACATATTTGAAAAAATAATATTTAAATATTTACATAGGCATAATAAAAAAATCAACCCATACAGTATATAAATGGTATAATAATTAGGGTTTTATGAATTTGTTTCATAAAACCCGATAGTCGAACCTCAGGTTGAAGAGGAACAATGTGGATTCCGTCCTGGTCGTGGAACAACGGACCAGATCTTTACTCTTGCAAGGATCCTGGAGGGGGCCTGGGAGTATGCCCATCCTGTCTACATGTGTTTTGTGGATTTGGAGAAGGCGTATGACTGGGTCCCCCGGGAGATACTGTGGGAGGTGCTGCGGGAGTATGGGGTGAGGGGGTCCCTTCTTAGGGCCATCCAATCTCTGTATGACCAAAGTGAGAGCTGTGTCCGGGTTCTCGGCAGTAAGTTGGATTCGTTTCATTTGGGGGTTGGTCTCCGCCAGGGCTGCGCTTTGTCACCAATCCTGTTTGTAGTATTTATGGACAGGATATCGAGGCGTAGTCGGGGTGGGGATGGGTTGCAGTTCGGTGGGCTGAGGATCTCATCGCTGCTTTTTGCAGATGATGTGGTCCTGATGGCATCATCGGCCTGTGACCTTCAGCACTCA
>JACXGM010031966.1:0-12791 GCA_016801145.1 Umbra pygmaea
CATGTTCAGACAGCCATACTGAGATTCCCATAACAATGGCATGTTCAGACAGCCATACTGAGGAGATAGTATTTCATGTCATGGCCAGCTCTTCCATAACCCCTCTGTTTCTCGGTCTGACAGGTCCATCGAGGGGGGGTCACAAGTGTGCCTAAGGAGGTCCCAGCTGGTTTTGCTGAGGGCCACCACAGTGGACAGTCTGGACAGTGCCTCCAACAATACCGTCTCTATTGCTCTATTGAATTTTTGGATTTAGCCCATGTGTTTTCCAAACAAGTGGCAGCTAAATTACCATCGGCCCTGGGATTGTGCCATAGAACTCCTACCAGATTCTGTACTGCCAGGGGTCATGTGTAGGGTTGGGCATTGTTTTGATTTGAACAATTCTGATTCCAATTCCAATTCTTTCTTTCGATTCCGGTTCTTCTCGATTCTCTATTCCGATTCTTTAATAACTGGGATTGAAACGGTTCACATTGTCTTGTCGGCAGTATGCGCGAACGTTCAGCACACATTTTGTCTCCGGCAGTTTAGAACACCCGTTAACTCGGTGCAGAGGTGGTCTGGACACACAAAGTGATGCAGCTTTTTCACCACATAAGCTGTAACGTTTGTGGCACTCTTCCACATTCTCCTCTGTTATTTTTCCATTGACTGCTAACGTGAACGGAGTTTCACGCTGCATTTGAATGCTAGCAGAAGTAGGTTTGCTAACATTACTTGTGTTAGCAATTTGCGTAATGTTAAATCTATCTACGAGAGAAAAGATCTAAGTAACGTTGTTATTCACCCCAATTTTATCGATTCTGCAAATGTTTAATCATATTTGTAGTGCATCCTCCAATGCAAGAAATTGGGATTGTTTTTTAGGTAAAATGAAGCCACACCTTTGAGTGGCACTTTTTTGTGCTTGGTGGCGGATAACACAACAACAGCCTGGCTGCCCTGGCAGTACGGTGGCTGGCTGGCCGCTACAGAAAGCAAAACTTGCGCGTTTTGGAATCGATCGTCGAAATCGAAACCAAATTTTCCAAAGGATTCCGATGGAATTGACATTTTTTAAATGATTGATGTGTACCCCCTGTCGTATGTTGAGACTGATGCGATGGAAACATACATCTCAGAATCGCTGCGTCAAGGGTACATGCATCCCTCCTCTTCACCTCCATCTTCAAGTTTTTTTTGTAAAGAAGAAAGAGAGGTGTCCATACAGAGATTATCATGCCGATAATAAAATCACAGACCATTACACCTATCCTCTTCTCCTTATCTCCTCTGTGATTGAGTCTATGCATGGTCCTTTGCTTCTTTACAAAACTAGATCTCAGGAGTGCCTACAACCTTGTGTGTATCCATGAGGGAGACAAATATAAGAGCATGTTTAGTATGTCATCCAGCCACTATGAGTATTTGTTCATGCCGTACAGTCTTATAAATGCTCCAGTGGTCTTCCAGGCATTTGTGAATGAGATCTACAGGGACATGATCGGCCATGGGATGTTAGTGTACATCAATGACATCTTGGTGTTCATAGGCACTCACAACCAGCATGTCTCTCTGGTGCGCAGGGTGCTTGGAAGACTGCTGGAGCGTGATTTATATGTAAAAGCTGAGAAGTGCTTGTTTTCTCAGCACTCAGTCTCCTTCTTCAGATATCACATTTCCTTGGCCTGGGTAGAGATAGAGACCACATCAGTGCCGTGTGTAATTGGCCGACCCCGACCACGGTGAAAGCAGTACAGTGTTTTCTAGGTTTTGCTCATTATTATCTGAGGTTTATTCACCGTATTGTCAAGGTAGCGGCCCCTATCACGTCCCTGTTTAGAGGTAGGCCGATCCGTCTGTGTAGGCCGATCAGTCTGTGTAGGCCGATCAGTCTGTGTAGGCCGATCCGTCTGTGTAGGCCGATCCGTCTGTGCAGGCCGATCTGTCTGTGTAGGCCGATCAGTCTGTGTAGGCCGATCTGTCTGTGTAGGCCGATCAGTCTGTGTAGGCCGATCAGTCTGTGGTGGACCACAGAGGCAAAGACAGCCATTACTTCACTGAAGGACCTGTTCTCAACAACACCTATTCTGGCACACCCTGACCGGGCATTGCAGTTCATAGTGGAGGTGGATTCTTCTGAGAGTGGAGTGGGGGAGGTGCTGTCGCAATGGTTGGGCTCACCAGCTAAGTTGCGTCCCTGCGTCTTCTACTTAAGGAAGCTGACACCTGCCGAATGGAACTATGACGTCGGCACTTATGGCATGGAGGCACTGGTTTGAGGGGGCTAATCACCCTTTTCTCATCCTGACAGACCATCGTAACCTGGAGTACATCCAGGCAGTGCGAAGATTGAACCTGCGCCAGGTGAGGTGGGCCCTTTTCCTTGCCTGGTTTACATACACTATTTTGTACATTCCAGGCAGCAAAAAAGGCCGATGCTATTTCACACAGAGGACAGGGTGGTGGCCGACAGCCCCATAGTGCCTGAAGCCTGTACCATTGCAACTGTAATGTGGCAGATCAATACAGAGATCCAGCAGGCACTACACCCTGGGGAGATCCCTGTGCGCTGTCCTGTGGATCGTCAATTTGTACCTGAGCCGGTTGGAGATAGGCTCTTGAGATACCATTCCCTCCTCTGGTCACCCTGTTATCTGGTAGCCCCTTTTAACTAAGGACGTGCAGGTTAATCTTCTCCTGCGTGGTATAAAAAGCACCAAGGCATCTACCTGCAGGGAAGTTTATGCCTCTTCCTGTGCCACAACTGCGTGGTCACATTTGTCTATTGACTTTATTATTACCTCCATTGGACAGTAATACTTTGATCCTGACCATTGTAGACAAGTTCTTAAAGACTTTTTGCCTCCTGCCATTGCCTGAGGTACACTCTCAAAAATGAAGGTACGAGAATGTACCTAAGCTTGTCGCTGTACCTTTCTGAGGTACAAATATTTTACCTTTCGGCATGGGTCCATATTTTTCCCATTGATATCTGTACCTCCAATGGGACACATTTGTTCCCTTAGGGACAAAACTGATTATATAACATAGATATCAATGGTAAAAATATGGAGCCATGCTGAAAGGTACAAGCTTAATTTCTGAGAGTGTACCCACAGCCCTGAAAACTGCAGAGGACGTATTTCAGCACTATGGTATCCCGGAGGAGATTGTTTCAGAACGTGGCCCCCAGTTTGCGTAACATGTCTGGAAAGCCTTCATTGAGAGGTTGGGGGTTGCGGTTTGCCTTACCTCTGGGTTCCATCCTGCAGCCAATGGGCAGATGGAGCGCGTAAATCAGGAAGTGGGCAGGTTCTTGTGGTCGTACTGCCAGGACAGGCCAGGGAAGTGGTCATGTTTTCTGAACTAGGCACCACTCCTCTACTGATCTGACCCCTTTTCAGTGTGTGTTGGTGTTTCAGCCTGTCCTGGCTCCATGGCATTTGAGCAAGACCGAGGCGCCTACGGTGGACGAGTGGTTTAAGCACACCAAAAAATACAGGCGGCCCGTCAACCGTGGACCCACCCCTGTTTTCTGGCTTTCTACCCAGAACCTGCCCCTCCGCCTGCCCTGCCGGATGCTGGGTCTGTGGTTTGTGGGGCATATAAAGTCCTGGGGAGGATCAATTAAGTGTCATATAATTTACAACTACCTTATCATGTGTATTCACCCTGTTTTCCATGTGTCTCTCCTCAGGCCAGTGGTGGAAGGCCCTCTCCATGAGGCTGGGGTGCTGGAGACCCCCCTCCTCCTTTGGAAATCGAGGGTTTCTGGTTGTCTGGCCTACTCCTTTCGGGCCATCCTGGATTTTAAACGGCAAGGGGGTGGTCTCCAGTACCTTGTGGATTGGGAGGGTATACGGTCCTGAGGAGCGGTACTGGGTTCCGGCTGGGGATGTCCTGGACTTCATGATTTTCACCTGTACCGGCCAGATCGCCTGGCTCCACTTCCCCGGGGTCATCCCCTAGGCGGGGGGTGCAATGCCGCGGAAGCTGTGCATCAGAAGGGGGTACTGTCAGCAGCAGAAGAGATCCTGCACTTCATGTCCCCAGTCTACTGACACCACTGTTCTCCTCCACAGCAATTCGCCCCTGATTGCGCATGGCTGTGCGCTATTCCCTTATCAAGGAACTATATAAACAGGGTGTAGACCTAGGGGGGAAATTTGGGTGACTATTACTGTGTGATAACAGGGCATTTCTTTTTTTTGGGAAAGTTCAACAAAAAAGTGCTTGTTTATTTCAGTATCGTTTGTGTATATCATTGATCACTGTTCTAGCATTCTGGTTTATAATAAATACTTAGAACGCAACTACTCCTGCTTGTGACTCCATCATTCCAGTTTGTGACATAAAAAATACGATGAAGAGTTATCTACTGGGCCTAGTACGGACAGACGTATGTCTGGTTGGGGCCGGTAGGTTGTCACCTCCAATTCGTCTTTGAATATATGTGAGCAATGAAGTCTGGATGGGCTGTGAAACATTTCTTCAGGTTGCTGATGCTTCATCTCTTTCACTGTGGTCATCAAACATTGACACCCGCTACAACATAAGCACTCGATTTCTGTCAATAGATAAGGCGGCCTCATTACATGTCATTTTTCTGAGCAGTCAAATGTTGCTAGGTAATGCGATAGGGACGTGTCTGTTCCAATGACATACAGTATGTGTGTGTCATGCAGACAACAACTGCACCGCAAATGGGCATGAGGTACCCAAGCTGGCATTTTCGAGAGGCATCCAGCTGCAGCCCCACAGACCCACCTCTGGCTAGACACCACTGGATGGCACTCATTTCTGTTTCTTCCACTGCTTTGTTTTTTCTTGCGTTTTCACCAAGGACAGCAGACGTCATTTCTGTATCGTCAATGACTTTTCAGACGTGAAACCTAAAAGCCAAGTATGTCAGCAGTAAAAAAAAATATTAAACTAGATGATGTATAGGTCATGTCAGAATTCAAATGTACACACACCTTCAATTTGTCCTAATAGCTAGCTAGTTAAAAAATACCACGCCAGTGGTGAAAACAGAAAAGAAGCATACTGTTCAGCCAGTGGTGAAAACAGAAAGGAAGCATACTGTCCAGCCAGTGGTGAAAACAGAAAAGAAGCATACTTTCCAGCCAGTGGTGAAAACAGAAAAGAAGCATACTGTCCAACCAGTGGTGAAAACAGAAAAGAAGTATGCTTTCCAGCCAGTGGTGAAAACAGAAAAGAAGTATAATGTCCAGCCAGTGGTGAATACAGAAAAGAAGTATGTTGTCCAGCCAGTAGTGAAAAAACAGAAAAGTAATATGTTGTCCAGCCAGTAGTGAAAACAGAAAAGAAGTATGTTGTCCATCCAGTGGTGAAAACAGAAAAGAAGCATACTGTCCAGCCAGTAGTGAAAACAGAAAAGAAGTATGTTGTCCATCCAGTGGTGTCCAGTCAGTGGTGTCTAGCCAGAGGTGGGTCTGCGGGGCTGCAGCTGGATGCTATTGGGCATTTTCTGTCTGTAACAGACAAGTCAGAGGTTATCTATAACCCACGTGACCAACATTTATCACATGAAATGTAAATGGTGTGTCCCAAGAGCCATTGGGCTGCCACAGTTTTATGTTTTCTCTGAAAAAGAACATTTGATTTTCACACATTTACTCATTATTTCACAATTTTACGTCTAGCCCATTGGACGGAAAAGAGCTATGTCTCCAGGTGACAGGGCTGCCGACAGGAATCTGTGGGCTCGGGACAAACTCCACATTTAGGGCCCCCCGCTAAAAAAATGTACTGTGCAAAAACAAAATTTGGGGCCCCCTTCAGGACTGGGCCCGGGACAATGTTAAGTTTTAATTTCAGGCTTGGTAAGATCTTCGTTGAAATGATGGTTCCAGGAGTCAGGTTGCGGTTGATAATAGAATGTTTAATAAAGTACTTCTCGTTATGGAAAACAGGGTCATCTCATAACAAGGAAATCTGAATCCATGATACAGTATGTCTAAATACTTTTATTTGTGAAGCATGGTGGTAGATTAGAGAGAGGGAGACCATGGCAAAGTATTATGTAGGTACTTTTAATGTTACAGTCCGGAAACAGCAGACACTACCATGTTGCAGGGTACACATAAAGTATTGGCACGATGAATACTCCTATACAGCCTATGTACTCTCACAGCGATACAGACGCTGATAGCTAATATCGGACAGAGTGTATGCATAAACATATACATCTGGACTCACTTTTCACAACGATAGAAGTATCCAAACAGTCTTCCGAACTGGCAGCAAAACTAACGTATCTCACACCGACAGTAAATCATTAATGAACCACGCCTTCCTCTCAGTACCAGGTGAAAGAGAGGAAGGCGCCACACAGCACACTTAATGGATTACATTAAGTGTGCTGTGTGGCATTACATTAAATGTAACATAAATCATAAGTACATAAGCACTGGAATACATAATGAATAACACAAATATACACATGAACTATAAAGACTTATATATATATAAACAAGACCAACTCCTGTTACACCGTCAGTATGATTTTTCTACTATCACTAGCTATTGAGGCCAAATAAGTCAAATAATCATTTTAAACTTAAAATGTATATAAATCTTCAAATATAATTTCATTACTCATTAATTGGTTTTGTTCTTATTTTGTGTAAAATGTTAGAAAAAACAACAATTTAGTCGAGGCCCCAGGTTGTCGTCAACCGTCTTACAACCTGAATTCCGGATGTTTTTTTAATTTAAATTGAAAACTAAAAGACTTTCTAATCACATCAGTCAATATTTTATTCATGTTCGAACATAGATAACATAACAAATGTTTAAACTGAGAAATTGTACTGTAAGATGGTATGTTAAGGATTGGCAAGATCTTTGTTGAAATGATGGTTTCAGGAGTCAGGTAGTGGTTGATAATAGAATGTTTAATAAAGTACTTCTCGTTATGGAAACAGGGTCATCATAACAAGGCAATCAAGACATGTTGGAAAAAAATGCCCCGAATGATAATATGGAACTGGGTTATATAGCCTTAGCATTGTTGTTCGCACAACTCCTATAAGAATCTCCTCAGACCCATGACTGTCTCATGTTAGCACATGTGCTGGTCACCTTAACTTCTGTCTTAGCATCTAAAAAACTGGCCTTGCTAGTTGTTTATCAAATAACTCAGTAAACCTTATCCTGTCAGTAAAATGTCCTGTTCTATTAGTCTGAATGGCATCTCCATGTATTAGACCTGTGATGGAATTACAGTCTAACCTACAATAGATCATATAGTTATAAGCTGTCTAATATATAACAGAGGTATAAGCTGTAAGTCCTAAACCATAAACTACAGCTTATTCTGATGTTATAATATAAGAACTGTAAGGGCTCTCTCCTCCTCACTCACTTGCTTGGCCTTGCTTCCTTGTCTACTCTCCTAGAGGAAAGTCTTATCTGGCTTGACCCTGAATCTTCTCCCTGTCTGTCTTACTGTCCTAGAATCTTCCAAAAGGCCCCAACTTTAGCTGTACAACTCTCTCATCTAGTAATACCATCTCAAACTGTTCAAACTGTATTTAAACATCATTATATAGAATCTACTTCTCAACAGTACACTTTTATTGACTAGATGAGCTCATTTCAAATTTGATGCCAGCTGGGAGAACATCTAGCAACTAATTAAGTTAATTGATATCGGGTCTGTAACATGATTAGCTATAAAAGGGATGTCCTAAAGAAGCAGAGTCTCTCAGAAGTAAAGAGGCTCTCCAATCTGTGAAAGAGTGCATAGAATGATTGTGTAATACTTTAAAAACAATGTTCCTCAATGTCAAATAGCAAAGGCTTTGCAAATCTCCTCGTCTACAGAGATTAACATCACCAAAAGATTCAGAGAAATTGGAGAAATCATTGTGCATATGGGACAAGGCCGAAGACCTTTATTGGATGCCCGTGGTCTTCGGGCCCTCAGACCACACTGCATCACTCATTGGCATGATTGTATCAATCACATTACTAAATGGGCCCAGTAATATTCTAGAAACCACTGTTGGTAAACACAATCCGCCGTGCCATCTGCAGATGCCAACTAAAGCTCTATCATGCAAAAAGCCATTATTTTGATTTAAACAGGAAAGTTGACTGAGAACAAGTCCTCATTTGCAGCAACAAGCTGTGTAGGTCACATAAAATACAATGTACAGTAAACAAGCAAAGCAATTAAAAGCAATTCAAAAGCAAGAAGAAAACAACATACTCACATAAAACAAACACAGTCTGTAACATCTCCAATGATGGAAGTCTTTGCCAAATATAGCTCTTCTTCTACAGGTGTTCTTATAAGAAAGAAGAGGCAGCTGCCTTATGTCTCACATTAGGGGCCTCATAAACATGTTGTAATCATTTTTTAAATAAATGTAATAATTGTATTTATACTCCGCTTGTATTTATACTCCCCTTGGCTACTTCACAATGAACATACAAATACCCACTATCATGGGCTGCTAACCTCTGTGCGCATTTTTAAGGGTAAATTAACTTGAGACAATGTGAAGACATTGCTGATTGGACCCAAGGATGTCTTTGTTCATGTATCATTTTTCACAGCTGTTTTACCAGGAGAGGCACATTGTCCTAGAAAGTTCAATCTAAAAACCAAAGGTAAAATTAATATTTTTTTCCTTCTGCCGTTGTCATGGTGCTCCATCGACTGGTGAAATACAGAGACAGGCGTGAAGGATATACAATAACTCATGCCTCGAGGGGGCTAAATACAAGAATATGATTACAAACATAAAGCGACATTACAGGAATACGTAACAGGAACATTGATCGACAAGGTGTACACGGAAACATGAGGGCTAAATACTACACAACTAATGACAAACACAAGACACCTGGGAACTAAAACACTGACGTAACCTAAACAGACAAACACAAAGCAATGATCAAAAACCAACACAAGGGGGAACCAAAACACCATACATGAGGGAACAAAACCAGAGACAGGACACACACAGGAAAGCAACTCAAACACTCAACAGTCCCTTTTACAGCCCATCCAGGGCTGGACGTCACAGCAGAGGGGTCATCATTTCCCACCCTGGTAGAATTAATTAGACAATTAATTCTATATATGTAACTTTTCTGTCAAAGCTTGCAAAAAATGAACAGTGTCTTTATTTCTAGTGGTCCCCAAACTTTTAGTAGTTTATGTGCCGAGGGACTAGGGTCATTCTGTCCTGTCTTAGGCCACACTTACATTTCACTGGCTATATAAAACGAGAAACTGTTTATATATGTATTTTTGTGGTCAGTTATATTTCAAGGTACAAGACTTAAGGCATGATCATTCTGATGTCATGTTGATACTAGGAGGACCCAAACCCTTGGAACAGGACTCAGGACCATGTGGCCTGATGACTCCTTCCTGTCTCTGTCCTGTCACCTCCGCGCTCTGCTGGTGCCCACGTCACTGCTGTTGGTGATTTTAGTTTAGTTTAACCATTATTACACCAGCCAAGTTGACTGAGAACACTTTCTCATTTGCAGCAACGACCTGGGGGAAGGGAGGGAGAGGAGGGGGAGAGGGGAATGAATTGAGAGATAGGGATGATTAGGTTGCCATGATGATATGAGGGCCATATTGGAAATTTGTCCAGGACACCAGGGTTAATACCACTACTCCTACGAATAGTGCCATGGGATCTTTAGTGACCACAGAGAGTCAGGACACCCGTTTTGACGTATCATCCAAAAGATGGCACCCTACGCAGGGCAGATGTCCCCATCACTGCTCTGGGGCATTGGGAATAATCTTTCACAGTGCCTCCTACTGGCCTTCCAACACCACTTCCAGCAGAACTGGTCTCCAATCCAGGGACTAACCAGGCCCAACCCTGCTTAGCTTTAGAAGCAAACCCGCAGTGGAATACAGGGCGTTATGCTGCTGGCGATCACATTTGCTGCCTAGCGACTCCAGTTTTTACCAGAGCACATCCCGTTGTCCCTGGTGTTCCTAAATTCACATCAAAATAATGAATTTGGCAAAGTTACCAGCTATGTGATTTTGCTCTGGTTCACTACACCAGTGTTTCTCAAACTTATTCTGGGGGACCCCCAGCCATACCAAATATTAGATGTATCCCAGAGCTGCATCAACTTGTCAACTAATCATCAACAACATACCTGCTTGCATCACCTGAGCTAGTTCAAGGCAACAACAAAAATGTGAGATGTCTGGGAGTCCCCCATGAGAGGTTTGAGATCCACTGCTCTACAGGTCTCAATGATGAAAGTGACGTAATTCAGAATTGAAGGTCTCATTTTGTAATGTAGGCGGAGCTCTGACTCTATAAAAGATCATGGTTTTCTTGTCATCGTTTACGTGTTTAGTAATCAGAATAAACTCCCTTCTTCCCTCAGATCTTCATCACATCTCTTCTCTTCTAGTCATCATCACATTCATCACCATGCTCAGAGTTCTACTTTACCTGGCAGCTTTACCAGTCTGGGTGGCAGGTATTACATCACTTTCAAATAGAATTATTAGACAAATGTCATAATATTGTGAAAAACATATTAACATAATCTTACCCCGTCTCTCAACAGGTGAGTCACTGAGCAGTAAGGTTCATCAGACCCCTGTATCACTAATAAAGGAACTTGGAGGAAATGTTAAACTCAACTGTAGTCATACTGTACCTGACTACTATATGATTCTATGGTACCAACAGTCTACAGGAGACACTGATATAAAACTCATTGGTTATGCATATTACAGTTCAATAACCATGGAACCGTCGTTTAAAAAGAACTTCAACATTAGTGGAGATGGTGGGAAAGAGGCCTATCTTGATATCCCTAGTCTGAGACAACCTGAAGACAGTGCTGTGTATTACTGTGGAGCCAGTCAACACAGTGATGTAGACTGTCCTCTCTCCTTTACAAAAACCCTGTCTGATAGTACAGTAGCAGCCGTGCTCAGAACACCTGCATCTGAGGTTTCAGTTTGATTCACTGTCAAATAATAAACTCATGGGTTATGGCAGAAACAGGTTGATGTTATCAGACCTAGTGCACTATTATTTAAACTGTTTAGTGTCACTACTTCTTAACATAAATTAACATAAAGTTTGGTGTTATGTTCTCTCACCCTTTTACTATTTGTCCACAGTCTCTCTCTCTCTAACTGATCTGTTTCTCTCTCTAACTGATCTGTTTCTCTCTTTAACTGATCTGTTTCTCTCTCCATCACTGATTTGTTTCTCTCCACATCACCTCCATCTGACATGATGATCACACTCGTCATCACATTGTCTGTCTCAATACTCTGGACCTCAGGTATTATTGTAGATATTTTAACTCTCAATATTTAAATAGCATAAGCTTTTAACAATAAAACTTTCAATTAGATGTAGTCTTCTGAAGAAAAACCCTATGATAATACTATTTCTTTATGTGTTTAAGTCTAAGTATTTCAAAATATATTTATTTTACTCTGCATACCTACAGCTCTTTCTGACAGAACTGATGTCACCCAGAGTCCCACCATAATCTGTGGACAGAAAGACGCTGATGTTCAGATGAACTGTAGTCACACTAAGGAAAGTACTTACACTCAGATGTACTGGTACAGACAACTTCCAGGAGAGGGAATAAAACAAATAGTTCTCACAACTACTTACAGCAAACCAGACTACGGGTCCTTCAGTGAAGACAAATATCCAACTATCAAGACCGTAGCTGAGAGTGGATCTCTCACAGTGAAGAAGTTAGAAGCAGGAGACAGTGGAATATACTTCTGTGCTGTGAGTCAACACAGTGATACAGATGATGTGTAGAGCTGCACAAAAACCCCAGTCAGTGTTTTAATAGGATAGAATATACTGTAGTATCTAAAGAGATGAAGGTCTCATTATGTACTG
Source organism: Umbra pygmaea (assembly GCA_016801145.1). NCBI lineage: Eukaryota > Metazoa > Chordata > Actinopteri > Esociformes > Umbridae > Umbra > Umbra pygmaea. Next base: position 11,895 of record JACXGM010031966.1, read on the forward strand.
TAGGGGGAGCTCTGACTCTATAAAAGATCATGGTTTTCTTGTCATCGTTTACGTGTTTAGTAATCAGAATAAACTCCCTTCTTCCCTCAGATCTTCATCACATCTCTTCTCTTCTAGTCATCATTACATTCATCACCATGCTCAGAGTTCTACTGTACCTGGCAGCTTTACCAGTCTGGGTGGCAGGTATTACATCACTTTCAAATAGAATTATTAGACAAATGTCATAATATTGTGAAAAACATGTTAACACTTTCTTACCCCGTCTCTCAACAGGTGAGTCACTGAGCAGTAAGGTTCATCAGACCCCTGTATCACTAATAAAGGAACCTGGAGGAAATGTAAAACTCAGCTGTAGTCATACTGTACCTAACTACTATATGATTCTATGGTACCAACAGTCTACAGGAGACACTGATATGAAACTCATTGGTTATGCATATACAACGTCAATAACCTTGGAACCATCATTTAAAAATCTCTTCAACATTAGTGGAGATGGTGGGAAAGAGGCCTATCTTGATATCCCTAGTCTGAGACAACCTGAAGACAGTGCTGTGTATTACTGTGGAGCCAGTAAACACAGTGATGTAGACTGTCCTCTCTCCTCTACAAAAACCCTGTCTGAGAGTACAGTAGCAGCCGTGCTCAGAACACCTGCATCTGAGGTTTCAGTTTGATTCACTGTCAAATAATAAACTCATGGGTTATGGCAGAAACAGGTTGATGATATCAGACCTAGTGCACTATTATTTTTAACTGTTTAGGGTTATACTCCTTAAAAAAGATTTACATAAAGTACTGTATATGATTATGATGTCATATCCTATTTCCTCTCTCTAACTGATCTGTTTCTCTCTCTAACTGATCTGTTTCTCTTTAACTGATCTGTTTCTC
>JACXGM010031967.1:0-13328 GCA_016801145.1 Umbra pygmaea
AATTAATGTATTGTGACACTCATGCCAGGCGGCAGGCGTTGTTGTTGTTGTTGAGTTTCCGCACGCTGATTGCTTTGGGCCGGGCCTAGTCAAAGTCCAGGGCCGTTTTTTTGTCCCAGTCCGTCCCTGCACACCATGCACATTTTTTCTTTGCTCCAATGACCGTTTAACACTGTCAGGGTTGCAAATGAAAGAATACGATAAATAAAGATTTATACACAAACAGCATTAAGCAACACATTGGTTTAATGGAATAGGCTACACAATTGTAATTACTGTCAGTGATATCGATGAGCCTGAGGCATTTATAAATACACGGGTGGCAATTTTTTCCCAGCTTTCCTTCCTGCTTTATGTCTGTATTATATTTTATATGCTCTTCATATTTCTCTAAAATTATCAAATTGAGCGAAATATGCGGCTCTTATATAGCCTACTTGTCTGCGATTGGTCCATTGGTGCACACACCGAGCCATATGTGAATGCGCTGGTCACTAGAAATACTGGGTTGATTCATTTAACGAATTGATAACCACAGTCGTGACCCTCTCTTAACATCTCAATTGTTACTGTAGGTTCAGTGAAGCCAGGTAATGAAAATAAATCCATTGCATGTTAAATTTGCTTCGTACACTCTTAAAAATGATGGGTTAAAAATAACCCAAATTGGGTTGTTTTATAACCCAACAGCTGGATCAATATTGCACCAGCCCAGCAGTAGTTAATTTGACCCAGCAAGATGGGTTGGTGATTTTTAACCCAACAGCTGAGTTAAATATTCTTGAAAAGGGCATGGCACACCTGGTATTAATTATATTCATTATATTAAGATGTCTTATAGAGGGGGTGGTGTTCAGTCAGTTTTTTGGCCAACCGTTATAGACAGTGTTGTTCCATTTGATATGTTTAAACAACAGAATAAGCATTAGTGACCAGCCTCCCACTCTGGTACAGTTCGTGGCGGTATATACACCTTAACTTTGTTGTAAGCCGTCATTAACCCCGAAGAAGAATAAGCATTATATTGGTGTCCTGTTTTTAATTTGATGTCATGATACACTCCCACACTGGATTCATTTGTATAGATACCCTTTCTTTCCTCCCAGTTTTCTAGCCAGGCAAGCTACAATTCATCTGCTGATTTGCAGGTAAACCCTGGGACATAACAGCCCAACAAGCAAATGTTCACCAGAATAGTGGACTCTCACTTGCTGGAATGAAGACAGAGTATGAACTATCCCAAAGGGGAGTTGTCAACTCATATCCGCAATCAGAAGAATCACAGACACCTGCACATAGCAACACTTTCCTACCAAAACTGTATCTAAACTGGAACGGTTTCGTCATCATGGATGCAATAAGTCAAATTAAAATGTTACACTTACTTTTAATGCTAATCACTTAAAATTGAATGGCAGTGAAATAACTAAGTAATCGATGTACCATGCATGTATAAACATTAAGGCAAATGCACAAAATAATGTACCTGCAGTAGAGACTGCTGGGAAATATGATCAGTATATATTGATTCATAAATGTTTTTTACTTTAATAGGTAACGCAAAACAGACAATGTGAATTAGACATGTAGTGTACACAAACCATTTATTTGCCTCGCTGGATGATCAGTCAGGTTCTCTGCTGTGACGAGCGCTCAGTGTGTGGACTCTGCTGATGATGTTCGAAGCACAAACAACCCACTTGCTGGGTCAAACGATATATGTTGGGTTGATGGATTTTGACTCAACGCATGAGTTGAACAAAATAACTTCCATATAAATAACCCATAATGGGTTAAACATTTCATAACCCAGCGGTTGGGTAGATGAAATAACCCAACTGTTTTTAGAGTGTAGTATACTACAGGCCTGGTGCACCAGGAGGGTGGTACCTGCCCTAGCTGAATACCGCTGCACTACACCCATATTATGCTATGAAAGTAGATTCAAAATTGATCGTATTTATTAAATTCCCATATAAAATATGTAGGCCGACTGCTTGTATTTTATAGGTAATCCATTTAATCATTTTGTTTGGCCAAACATTCTCAAATTTCCATTTACTAACAAAAGCGTGTAAAATTGAATGTGAACAATGTTTAAACAGTAATACACAACCAAGTAGAAAATACAACTTAAAATTCAAACCCTTAACCACCTGAACCCTGTTGACTTCAATTGAGGGTAAAACGGAGGAGCGGGCAGCGGTTGGCAAAGTGAGCACCGGTGAAAAGCGAATGATTTTTGCGTATAATAGCAGCTTAAATGTGGGTATTTATTTATTTATTTATTTGTGTCGTTTGTTGTAACCTTCTTTATATACATGTATTATGTGTTCCCCTGTTAGTGTTCGTATCATATCACATGAAAATACCCCCTCAAAAAAATATGTGTACTGTTTCATTATGAATTATAACATAAATACATAAAAAATACGTAGACACTGTGTGATCCATGACAAATTGTAACCCCACCCCTCTGGATCAAAGCAGGGACACAAAAACCTTACAGAATCATAACAGAGAAACGGGGACAATACTAGGACTTATTTTCTACACAAAAACAGGATCGACGCAAATTACCAACGGTAGGTTATTTTACAATATTCACATACAGTATTAGTTGAAGCAGGAGCAGGTACTCGTGTTAGTCCGGGGTGTCCTGCGTAATATAACGCCATTTTAACGATAAGACCGGCTGTGGGAATAAGGTATGCTTTTACAAAATAGAACTGCGCATGTAGCCCTGATTTACCGTTATGATCCATATAGCTGTATTTGCGATAATAGAGCTGTCATGTTAGCCTTGCTTTCATAAAACAGCCATCACATCCGCCCCGTCCTGTTTTTATAGCACCATTGTACTATTATGTTTGACTGATTAGCCTAAATAAAAGATGGCAAAAAAGAGAGCATAATGTAAGATAAAAGAATGTCCCGAAAAACATATGCATGCAGGAAGTTTCTTGAATTATTTATTTTTATTATTTATTAACCTTTATTTAGCCAGGAACAAAAAACAAAGACACGACAAAACAACATTCCGTAAGAACCCCATACAATCACAGTGTTCAACATATTATCAGTCTCCTATATTAAATATTTAGGAACATCTTTTTGCTAAGATTATGCAGCATGCAGTGGGCTCCAAAATTGCTTACTGCCCTGACTGGTAATGCACAAACAATACTGTGAAAACATAAACAATATAATTATAGAGATAAACTCAAAATACCAACATGTCATAAATACTGTACTTCTTAATGTTACAATGGAGCCAAACAAAATCATACAATTCTTTAACACAAAATAAATGTAACTAAGATCAAGGTCTCATAATTATTGGCACTCCTTCTTTAGTGCAATATGAGGTGACTCTCCTTGAATGCATCTCTGTTTCGATACCAAACATGCTGATGCTGTATCTGAACAATAATCCTTCCAAAAAGGCTGTGGTTGTGGTGCTTTTTGAAACCTGGGGACCCCAAGATGATTCTTAGGGATTTTGTTGCTTCTCTCACCATCCTCCTCCCTATCCTGGGGGGGAAAATGCATGTGGGTCCTTTACCCATGAGGTTTTCAACTGTTCCATATTTTTATATATTTTTTTCACTAACTGACCCTACAGTGCTCAGTGGTATATTCAGTCATTTGTGGATCTTCTTGTAGCATTTTCCAGATTTATGAAGGTCTATACGATCATCTGTCTCTTTTGAGCTGCCAGTTTTGTTTTCTTCATGGTGTTGGATGACGAAAGGATTTTGCATGCATGTTATCATTTTTGTACCCTAGTGCAGCAAAAATTGATGTAATGACTCAATATGATTCCTTTAGACTTAGATTAACTTCAATTAGTGGTGTTTAAATGGTAGATTGGTAGATGTAATTTACAATAATCTTTAAGGGTGCCATTGATTTTGAAACCTTGACTTGGAGAACACTGATTTTTAATTTAATCAAATAATGATTTTGGTTGGTTCCATTGACACATGAATAAAGTACAGTATTTCTCACATGTTGGTATTTTGAGTTTCTCTATAATTACAGTGCCTTGCGAAAGTATTCGGCCCCTTTGAACATTTCAACCTTTTGCCACATTTCAGGCTTCAAACATAAAGATAGAAAACTGTAATTTTTTGTGAAGAATCAACAACAAGTGGGACACAATCATGAAATGAAATGAAATTTATTGGATATTTCAAACTTTTTTAACAAATAAAAAACTGACAAATTGGGCAAGCAAAATTATTTAGCCCCTTTACTTTCAGTGCAGCAAACTCTATCCAGAAGTTCAGTGAGGCTCTCTGAATGATCCAATGTTGTCCTAAATGACTAATGATGATAAATAGAATCCACCTGTGTGTAATCAAGTCTCCGTATAAATGCACCTGCTCTGTGATAGTCTCAGAGGTCCGTTGAAAGCACAGAGAGCATCATGAAGAACAAGGAACACACCAGGCAGGTCCGAGATACTGTTGTGGAGAAGTTTAAAGCCGGATTCGGATACAGAAAGATTTCCCAAGCTTTAAACATCCCAAGGAGCACTGTGCAAGCAATAATATTGAAACGGAAGAAGTATCAGACCACTGCAAATCTACCAAGACCTAGCCATCCCTCTAAACTTTCAGCTCATACAAGGAGAAGACTGATCAGAGATGCAGCCAAGAGGCCCATGATCACTCTGGATGAACTGCAGAGATCTACAGCTGAGGTGGGCGAGTCTGTCCATAGGACAACAATCAGTCGTATACTGCACAAATCTGGCCTTTATGGAAGAGTGGCAAGAAGAAAGACATTTCTGAAAGATATACATAAAATGTGTCGTTTAAAGTTTGCCACAAGCCACCTGGGAGACACACCAAACATGTGGAAGAAGGTGATCTGGTCAGATGAAACCAAAATCGAACTTTTTGGCAACAATGCAAAACGTTATGTTTGGCGTAAAAGCAACACAGCTCGTCACCCTGAACACACCATCACCACTGTCAAACATGGTGGTGGCAGCATCATGGTTTGGGCCAGCTTTTCTTCAGCAGGGACAGGGAAGATGGCTAAATTGATGGGAAGATGGATGGAGCCAAATGCAGGACCATTCTGGAAGAATGACCTGATAGAGTCTGCAAAAGACCTGAGACTTGGACGAAGATTTGTCTTCTAACAAGACAATGATCCAAAACATAAGCAAAATCTTCAATGGAATGGTTCACAAATAAACATATCCAGGTGTTAGAATGGCCAAGTCAAAGTCCAGACCTGAATCCAATCGAGAATCTGTGGAAAGAACTGAAAACTGCTGTTCACAAACGCTCTCAATCCAACCTCACTGAGCTCGAGCTGTTTTCCAAGGATGAATGGGCAAAAATTTCAGTCTCTCGATGTGCAAAACTGATAGAGACATACCCCAAGCGACTTACAGCTGTAATCGCCGCAAAAGGTGGTGCTACAAAGTATTAACTTAAGGGGGCTGAATAATTTTGCACGCCCAACTTTTCAGTTGTTTATTTGTTAAAAGAGTTTGAAATATCCAATAGATTTCATTCCAATTCCGAATACTTTTGCAGGGCACTGTATATTGTTTATATTTGTTTACAGTATTGTTTGTGCATTGCCAGTCAGGGGTGCCAGTACTTTTGGAGCCCACTGCACATATAATCATTTTCTTTTGGCAACAGTTAAATTCTAGTTACTGAAAAGTCAATGAAGTCAAAACAGGAATATAAAGATAAGGGTTCCGAATAATGATTGGACTGAACACTGTAAATGAGACATCTTTTTTCCTCAGGGTATTCATCATGGTGAAGCTGGTTAAACTTGCCCTGGTGTCTCTGACCCTCCTGGCTGTTCTTCATACTGACTCTACATGGGCCAAGAGAGGAAGCCATACCAGGGGTTCAGATAAAAGGGGTTCAGATAAAAGGCCACAAAAAACACACACACAAACAGCAAGCTACCCCAGACAACCTCAGAACCCCAACAGAAATCCCAACCCTTACCCGGCAGGAGGTAGTTATCCAGGGAAAGTCACCAATCAGAATCCAGCTGGTTATCCTGCAGCTGGTGGCTACCCCAATCAGGATGTTCCAGGTCGCGGAACAAACCAAGGAGGAGTTCCTAACCAGTATCCTGCAGCCGGTGGCTACCCTAACCAGCAGCAACCAGGCCGAGCAAATCCGGGGGGATATCCAAATCAGAACCCTGGTGTTGGAGGTTATCCAGCCCCCGGAGGCTACCCTGCGGCTGGTGGCTATCCCAACCAGCAGCAACCAGGCCGAGCAAATCCGGGGGGATATCCAAATCAGAACCCTGGTGTTGGAGGTTATCCAGCCCCCGGAGGCTACCCTGTGGCTGGTGGCTATCCCAACCAGCAGCATCCAGGCCGAGCAAATCCTGGAGGCTACCCTGCAGCTGGTGGCTATCCTGCAGCTGGAGGCTACCCTGTAGCTGGTGGCTATCCCAACCAGCAGTTTCCAGGCAGATCAAATCCTGGTGGTTTTCCTGCAGCTGGTGGCTATCCTGTAGCCGGAGGATACCCTGCTGGAGGTTACCCAAATAGAGTGGGAAATTCTGGGCCAGGCTGGGGGCAGGCAGGGGGCTACCCTGGTGGAGGGATGGGAGGAGGATACCAACCCAACTGGAACCCAAACAACAAGATCCTAAGCCCCCGCTATGGTGGAGGTTATGGGGGTGGGGGTATGGGAGGTGGCTCTCCCTTCTCACACTCTGTTCAGGGTATGGGGTATAACCCCTCCTCTCAGTCCAAGGGCTTTGCAAAGAAGGCTCTTATGGCTGCAGGTGTTGGGGCCGTGGCTGGTATGGCGATAGGCTATGGCCTTGGCCGCTTCCCTCGCCCACACTTCAACTTCCGCAGTCCCCAGGAAGAGCAGTCCTACAACAAGTACATGTACACCAAATACGGCGAGCGCTCCACAGATCAAAATGACTATGGCCGCGACTACGCTTACAAAATACCACCACGGGCAACGTCCTATGATAGCTATATGGACACCTGCATGAAAAGGAACGACCTTCTGAAGGACCAGGGAGAAGCCACGCCTAACATCTTGCAGGGAGCCAGCAGTCCTGCTAACAACGCAGAGAGACCAGCTGGTGAGGGTGAGGATGATGGCCCCACAGTGAGCATTCAGGAGATTGGGTACCCCGCATTGGTGGAACAGCTAAAGAACCGCAAGTGCATAGAGGAATACCTGAAATATTCAGAAAGCTTCCTGAAGAAACAGACAGCTGAACGCAGCAGCTCCATCGACAAGAGATTTGAAAACAGTCACAGCACCCCCCTCGGACATTGGCTGGTACAGATGACAACAACCCTCCTTATGGTCCTGAGCAGTACTTTTCTGCTGCAGTAAAACAGGAAAACCTGGCTGTATAACTCTGCTGCAGTAAGAAAGCTAGCTGTATCACTCTCCTACTAGAGTAAGACAGCTAGCAAAAAGAAGGCCTGATTTCATTATTATTGAAACAGGACCCAAGCGGAGCATATAAAGACCCTGTATATATAGCTGGCTGGTGCCTTGCATGGCTGACACCGCCGTCGGTGTATGAATGTGTGAATGAATGGGTGAGTGTAAGGCAATGTAAAGTGGTTTGGTGGCCATTGTTGGTCAGAAAAATGCGCTATATAAATGCAGTCCATTTACCATTTTATTTTACCATTTATATATAAAAAACTGGATGCCTCTTACACTGCAATGCTGTGATGCCAAAATATTAGCCAAATGCATAGCTCTTAGAATTAAAAAGGTTTTATCGGATATTATTAATCCTAATCAGACAGGCTTCATGCATGGACGATACATTTGAGACAATATATGACAGGATTTGGAAACTATCGGGCCTAGTTTATAGTATATATAGTTATATATAAATGCTTGGAATATTTCAATTTTGGGAACTCTCTTATAAAATGGGTTAAAATTATGTATAGTAACCCTAGATGTAAAATTATAAATAATGGCTATATCTCACAAGATTTCAAACTGTCAAGAGGAGTTAAGCAGGGCTGTCCACTGTCTGCTTACCTCTTTACTGTTGCAATTGAAATGTTAGCCAATAAAATCAGAACTAACAACAACATTAAGGCTCTGGAAATCCATTGCTTACAAACAAAGGTATCTTTGTATGGCGACGACTCATGTTTCCTTTTGCAACCACAGTTGGAATCACTAAATAGCCTCATAAAGGATCTCGATACCTTTTCAAACATATCTGGATTAAAATCTAATTACGATAAGTGTACTATATTACGTATTGGAGCACTAAAAGATTCAAATTTTACATTGCAGTGTAGATTACAAATAAAGGGTGCTGATGGGGATGTGGACATATTGGATTTACATATACCATATGAAAGATCGAGTTGTATTCAAGAAAATTAACAAAACTAGCTAAAATGGATCAAATATTGTTACCCTGGAAAGGACAGCACCTATCTATTTGTGGTAAAATCACGTTAATCAACTCTGTAGTTATATCACAGTTTACCTATATGCTTATGGTCTTGCCTAATCCCAACGACATGTTTTTTAAATTATATGAACAAAAGATATTTAACTTCATATGGAATGGTAAGCGAGAGAAAATAAAAAGAGCATACTTGTGTAACCGTGTTAAAACTAATTGATATTGTCATAAATATGATTTTAATGTAAAGATGTTTGATAACACACCTGACTTGGTTAAAAACAGCATTAGGTATTGTTATACGTATGTTTAAGAATTTATTTCATGCAAGGGTTAAAAAGTATTTTGTAATAAATATGTTTAAAATACGAAGATATACAGTGTTATGTACGGAGCCCCCCTAGGCCCAAAAATATTACCTCGTGGCCTCGAGATAGACTATCTTGAGGCCTCGAGATAGACTATCTTGAGGCCACGAGATAGTATCTCATTGTAATCAGTGGTTGAATTGGTCCGGAGCTCTTCGGGGCTCAGCTCCGGCGCATAAGCCTGCTCGGATGTGCCTGCTTCTGAAACCTGCGCCACCTTTGCTTCACCGGAGACCGAGAGACGGTGGGGAAAAAACCAGTGGACTTCTCTACCCTCAAGCGTCGCATCAGGCCTGCATCGGGGTTTGTTATTTTTATATATGCCGGCTTGTGTATGTGTGTGCTTGGAGTGTGGGCCCACTGAGTTTTTAAGGTGTTTATTTATAGTTGAAGGGAATATTTGTATACTATAATACAAGTTATTTAAGGGAAAGAGAACTAAGTTTTGGAGGAGACTACCTTTATTTCAATGTATAATTATATGTTGGTTATTGTGAAAAAGTAAATATTAGACGTCAATTGTCTTTAAAACTGATTACAGTGTGATGTTTGGTTATTTCTTTTAAGCTAAGGTGTTAAAGGGTAGTATCTGTTATTTTACTGAGTGATAAATTCCTCCCATTGTCATATGCTAATACCTTAACCGCCATTTTAGTGCATTTATTTAAGTGTAGGAAGTATACTAAGCCTAATAATAGTTGTTACAGATGATTTAAAGTAGTTTAAAGGGACTCAAGACAAATTTTAAGTGTAAATGGGTAAAGAGAAATAGTACTATATCAATTTAGGTTTTCTTTATAATAAACTAGGTTATTGATTTAACGAACTCAGGGCCCTCCCCTGACTAACCTGGGGATAGGTGGGCTACACTTGTATAATGAATATGAACATGGAGGTCAAAAGCATTTGAACATTAAAGCTTTGGGCCTTTCATTAAAAGCATCAGTTATACAAAAGGTTTACCTAAATCCTAATTGGTTCTCTAGTAAGCTAATAAGAGTATTTCACCCATTGTTCAGTAAGGACCTCTTTCCATTTCTACAAATCACAACTGACCATTTTCAGATATTGGAAAAGGAAACCATTTCTAAGATGTCAATATTTTTCAAACAAGCCATGAAAAGTTGGTTGCAATTTTAATTTTATCCACCTGAAAATAGAGGCCAAATTTTACAACAATTATTGTGGCTAAATTCTCAGATAAAAAGCCTGTATACTTTGACAAGATGTTTGGAAAAGGAATAATGTTTGTAAATGACATTATAAATGAAGCCGGTAAGGTGATGCCTTACATACAGTTAACAAAAACATATGGAGACGTTTGCTCCCTTCAAAAATACAATCAACTAACTGCAGCAATACCATATACTTGGAAGAAGAAAGTACAAGAGGGGAAAGGTCTGACCTTGTCTGTCAACCATGGATCAAATATCACACATAGATGAAGAAAATACGGATAAACAAAGAAATATACCAATTCCATCTAATAACAAAAAAACTGGTTGCTGTTCCATATAAATTACAAAATAGCTGGGAAGAATTTTTTGATATTTCAATCCCGTGGCATATCGCTTTTGGATTAATATGCAAAATGACACCAGACTCAAAATTTAGAATATTTTAATTCAAATTATTATGCAAAATACTGTCAATAAATAGAAATCTATATAAGTGGGGTATACAATCTTCCCAACTCTGCAGATTTTGCTCTGAGGAAGCAGAGTCTATTGATCATCTTTTTTGGTACTGTCCATATGTAGCATGTTTTTGGTAAAGGTATAAGAATGGATGAAAAAATGCAATATTTATCTCGAATTATCAATACAAATAGCAATACTTGGAGATTTAAAAGGTCAATTAATAATATGATAATTATTTTAGCAAAAATATTTATCTTTAGTTCAAAATTGGTGGAGTCATTGACAATAGAAAGGTTTCATAATTATGTGAAGCATCTAACAGTATAGTAGAAATATACATGGCAAATAGAAACCCAGTCTGGCTGTGGAGATAGATGGACAATATTGAATTTAATAAAAGAGTTGATCAAATAAAACTAAGATCTGTGGAAGACACATAAGATTGACAAATATTGTAAAAATAACACATTAAATTATAAAAATTATGTGGTGAATGGAAAATAATGATTGAGGAAAATATAAAATGTATAAGCTAGAGCTAAATGTTAAAATGTCAAATGTAATTGGTCTCAACTATTGGTCAGGTAAAAGTTAGGATGGGGATAAAATATAGAAAGCACTAATATAAAAAATGTGGGATTGGAAATTATGCATATTTTAGAACGAATACAATACCTATGTCGAATGCTGAAGCTGATCCTTCCCATAAAAAAACATCTCCTTTGATTCATCAGAGATCCCTAAAGACTGGAAAGCTGCTGCAGTAATTCCTCTTTTCAAAGGGGGGTACAGTTTAGACCCAAATTGCTACAGACCAATCTCCATCCTGCCCTGCCTCTCTAAAATGTTTGATATATATTAATAAACAAATTATCCACCATTTCGAATCGCATCACAGCCTCACTGACATACAAACTGGTTTCCGAGCCGGTCGTGGGTGCACCTCAGCAACACTCAAGGTCCTAAATGACATCATAACCGCTATCGACCATAGACACTACTGTGCAGCAGTCTTCATTGACCTGGCCAAGGCTTTTGATTCTGTCAATCACATCATCCTCATTGATAGATTAAAGAACATGTGTTTTTCTACTGACTGCCTAGCCTGGTTCGCAAATTATTTCTCAGACAGATTTCAGTGTGTCAAGTCAGAGGGCCTGCTCTCCAGACCTCTGGCTGTCTCTATGGGGGTGCCTTTAGGGTTCAATTCTCGGGCCGACTCTATTTTCTGTATACATCAGTGATGATGACAGCGCCACACGACTGTATTCACTAATCATCTATCAATCGAATTCAATCAATCAAATTTATTTATAAAGCCCTTTTTACTTTTACTTTTGTCACAAAGTGCGTTGACAGACAGCTGGCCCGAGACCCCCAAAAGCAAGCAACACAAGTGATGCACAGTAGCTAGGAAAAACACCCTAGTAGGAGGGACCTGGGAAGAAACCTAGAGAGAGGCCAGACTCAAGGGGGTGGCCAGTCCTCTTCTGGCTGTACCGGGTGGGGGATCTGAAGGTACACAGCCCATTGTAATAATGTCAATCAGTGTTCAATTATTGTCCAGCAATGAAGATATGATGGGTGGACTGTGACCCTAGTCTTTATGTAGCATCAATACAGTTCGGTGGTCTTGCGAAGGAAGACCGTGAAGCCGCCTGGAGATGAAAGCTGGTGTCATCGGGTGGAAACGGGATCATCAACCACAGTGACATGGGATCCAGCACAGGAGCGGGCCGGGCACAGGAAGGGGACCGGAAGGAGTCATCAGGCCACATGGTCCTGTCGCATGTTCCTAGGGTCCTCCTAGGATGAACATGACATCAAGAACATTAGAGTGGGCATAACTTGGGTCTAGTACCTTGACACAGCTCTGACCCCAAAATGAATATATTATCTGCCTCTGTGGGCAGAAAAACCCTAGTCCCCCGGCACATAAACTATTGCAGCATAACATCTGGGGCTGAGGAGGCCGGCATCTTGTGAACATAATGTACTTGTGGGTATGTATGGTTGCACCAAATCAGACAGATAAGTAGAGGAAAGTCCATGTAGTGCTTTGTATGTTATAGTAAAACTTTGAAATCAGCACTAATCTTAATGGGCAGCCAGTGTAGAGAGGCTAGAATTGGGGTAAGGTGTTCGGATTTTGCAGTTCTAGTCAGAATTCTGGCGGCTCTGTTAAGCACTAACTGAAGTTTCTACCTCCTAATATTGATATATGTTGCACTACTTGGACAAATGCCTAATTGTCTGACGTGCACACTGTATTATTTATTATTCACTCACTATTTTTCTCTGTTTTTACTATTTATTGTGCACTCCTTGTCTTTAAATTATATGTGTAACTTCTTGTTGTCTGTACCTCGAGACTTTTATCTTGGCCAGGTCAATGTCTCAAATGAGAAAATGTTCTCAACGTGCTCACCTGGTTAAATAAAGGTTAAATTAAAAAAATTAAAAAAACACTTCTAACAGGACAGGACAGTTTTTGCTGCCACTGCCTCTCCAACAATGCTGAAAGCACTCATACGTCTATTTCCCAAAGACAACCTCTGGATATGATGCTGAGCACGTGTACTCAACTTCTTTGGTCGACCATGGCCAGGCCTGTTCTGAGTGGAGCCTGTCCTGTTAAACCGCTGTATGGTCTTAGCCACCATGCTGCAGCTGTTTCAGGGTCTTGACAATCTTCTTATAGCCTAGCCCTAGGCCATCTTTATGTAGAGCAACAATTCAATTTTTCAGATCCTCAGAGAGTTCTTTGCCATTAGGTGCCATGTTGAACTTCCAGTGACCAGTATGAGGGAGTGTGAGCGTGATAACACCAAATTTAACACACCTGCTCCCCATTCACACCTGAGACCTTGTAACACTAACGAGTCACACGGGGAGGGAAATC
>JACXGM010031968.1:0-12813 GCA_016801145.1 Umbra pygmaea
GACTCGGGGATCCCGAGGCATTCCCAGGCCAGGTTAGAGATATAATCCCGCCACCTAGTCCTGGGTCTTCCCCAAAGCCTCCTCCCAGCTGGATGTGCCTGGAACTCCTCCCTAGGGAGGCGCCCAGGGGGCATCCTTACCAGATGCCCAAACCACCTCAACTGGCTCCTTTTGACACAAAGGAGCAGCGACTCTACTCTGAGATCCTCACGGATGACTGAGCTTCTCACCCTATCTCTAAGGGAGACGCCCGCCACCCTCCTGAGGAAACCCATTTCGGCCGCTTGTACCCTGGATCTCGTTCATTCGGTCATGACCCAGCCTTCATTTCCATAGGTGAGGGTAGGAACAAAAACTGCCCGGTAGATTAAGAGCTTTGCCTTCTGGCTCAGCTCTCTTTTCGTCACAACGGTGCGATATAATAAGTGTAACACCACCCCCGCTGCGCCAATTCTCCGACCAATCTCCCGCTCCATTGTTCCCTCACTCGCGAACAAGACCCCAAGATATTTGAACTCCTTCACCTCGGGTATGGAATCATTCCCTACCTGATGTAGGCACTCCATCGGTTTCCTGCTGAGAACCATGGCCTCAGATTCAGAGGTGCTGATCCTCCTCCCAGTCGCTTCACACTCAGCTGCGAACCGATCCAGTGAGTGGTGAAGGTCACAGGCCGATGACGCCATCAGGACCACATCATCTGCAAAAAGCAGCGATGAGATCCACAGCCCAGCGAACTGCAACCCATCCCCACCCCGACTACGCCTCGATATCCTGTCCATAAATACTACAAACGGGATTGGGGACAAAGCGCAGCCATGGCGGAGACCAACCCTTACCTGAAATGAGTCCGACTTACTGCCGAGCACCTGGACACAGCTCTCACTTTGGTCATACAGAGATTGGATGGCCCTAAGAAGGGACCCCCTCACCCCATACTCCCCCAGCACCTTCCACAGTATATCCCGGGGAACCCGGTCATATGCCTTCTCCAAATCCACAAAACAGTTTTCAAAACATGTAGACAGGATGGGCATACTCCCAGGTCCCCTCCAGGATCCTTGCGAGAGTAACAATCTGATCCGTTGTTCCACGACCAGGACGGAATCCACATTGTTGCTTTTCAACCTGAGGTTCGACTATCGGCGGAACCCTCCTCTCCAGCACCTTAGAGTAGACTTTACCAGGGAGGCTGAGAAGTGTGATACCCCTGTAATTGGCACACACCCTCTGGTCCCCCTTTTTGAACAGGGGAACCACCACCCCAGTCTGCCACTCCTTTGGCACTGTCCCTGACTTTCATGCAATGTTGAAGAGGCATGTCAGCCAAGACAGCCCCTCCACACCCAGAGCTTTCAGCATTTCTGGACGGATCTCATCAATCCCTGGGGCTTTGCCACTGTGGAGTTGTTTGACTACCTCAGTGACTTCCACCAGGGAAATTGACGACAATCCCCCATCATCCTCTAGCTCTGCCTCTAATATAGAGTAGGATTCAGGAGTTCCTCAAAGTGCTTCTTCCACCGCCCTTTTACCTCCTTAGTTGAGGTCAACAAAGTCCCACCCTTACTGTATACAGCTTGGATGGTTCCACACTTCCCCCTTCTGAGGTGGCGGACGGTTTTCCACAAACACTTTAGTGCCGACCGAAAGTCCTTCTCCATGTCTTCTCCGAACTTTTCCCACACCCGCTGCTTTGCCTCTTTCGCGCAAGAGGCTGCAGCCCTTCGGGCCCTTCGGTACCCTGCAACTGCCTCTGGAGTCCTCCGGGATAACATATCCCGGAAAGATTCCTTCTTCAGTCGGACGGCTTCCCTGACCACCGGTGTCCACCACAGTGTCCGTGGGTTACCGCCCCTTGAGGCACCCAAGACCCTAAGACCTCAGCCCCCCACCGCAGCTTCAGCAATGGAGGTTTTGAACATTATCCACTCGGGTTCAATGCCCCCAACCTCCACAGGGATGCATGAAAAGCTCAGCCGAAGGCATGAGTTGAAAGTCTGTCGGACAGGGGCCTCCTCCAGACGTTCCCAATTCACCCGCACTACCCATTTGGGTTTATCAGGTCTGTCCAGAGTCTTCCCCCACCCCCTGACCCAACTCACCACCAGATGGTGATCGGTTGACAGCTCCACCCCTCTCTTCACCCGAGTGTCTGAAACATATGGCCTCAGATCAGATGAAACGATTATCCACCTCCCGCACCAGTTCCGGCTCCTTCCCCCACAGAGAGGTGACATTCCACGTCCCCAGAGCAAGCCTCTGCTGCCCAGGTCTGGTCCGTCAACCTTCACTACCACCCATTTGGCAGCGCACCCGACCCCAGCGGTTCCTCCCACAGGTGGTGGGCCTATGGGATGGAGAGGTAGGTGCCAAGTTGCTTCTTCGGGCTGTGCCCGGCCGGGCTCCGTGGCAAACCCGGCCACCAGGCGCTCGCTGACGAGCCCTCCATCCAGGCCTGGCTCCAGACGGGGGCCCCGGGCTTCCTCCGAGCAGGGACTCTCTTCCTCTTCCTCACTTCTTCATTTCGTTTTTTTAGTGAACCATTCTTTGTCTGGCCCCTCACCTGAGACCACTTTGCCATGGGAGACCCTACCAGGAGCAAAAACTCCAGACAACACAGCCCTCAGGTTCATAGGGACACACAAACCTCTCCACCATGTTAAGGTGATGGTTGCCGGAGAGGACTTAACTATATTTTTAACAGATCTTTTAATTTCTGCATTTCTATAATTTACCTCAATATCTATTGCTTGTATTTCCAGCTGCTTGGTTAACACAGTAATCTGCTAATTTATTTCATACAACTCCTATATAAGCTGGTACCCACACAAGAGATCTCAGTTCCTGACTGTAATATATGCAGACTCTGGAGAAGATGGGTGTAGCTTGGCTTGTAGAAGCAGTAGGAGGTTGTAGAGTCACTTCCATCCTTTGATTTTGAAAGAAAAGCAAGTAGTCTCAGGTTGTAGATAAATCTTTATAATTATACATACAACTCACGCATTCAGTGTTTATCTACAGATTGGCAAAGCTATGAATACGACATATTGCTACATTGAAATCGATACGTTGTTGCGTTTGTATTATTTCCAAGGCAGATATAAATATAACATGTAATATAATTGCAAAATATTAAATATAGATAGGTAGGTATTGTTACAGCTACACATTTCTGTTTCACTGAACCATTACCTTTGTATACTGAAAACGTTTACATTTTAAGTACAGTACCGAAAGGCTGCAAGTTATTAGGCTAGGCACTGCATACAGTAGCATTGAATAAATTAATAATATACCTTCGGGAAGGAAAGACTAGATTACAGTGATAGTACAACTATAATCGTTTTCCCGATTATTATATAACATCGGCAAGTAACCAAAATGAAATACTCGGTCATCCACTTGATGCAGAAATAGCATGGCATTGCTAGCTAGTTAACCAAAACACAGAGGTTCAGAAAACAAATATTTACCTTATCTTCAAAGTTTGACTCCATAGCCCGATGTTTTACATGGTGTGCCAGCCAAGACAGGAATAAATAAAACGCCAGGGTTTTTTTGTGTTGCGAGTTTTTTACGAGTGCGGACTTACTTGTCCCGTATGTTCTTCCATCTACATATATTCTACAGCCTGCAAAATGACGTGAGGCAATCTCTCACCAGCAATTCTCTGCCATTTGGCAGTCTTTGTAAACTGCAGAAGTGGGGTTATATAGTTCTGTGTATTTCTGCACTTCCTTGATCAATCTCTGTCACTTCGTCCATATCCATGTTTGCTGAACTTCTGGATATAAAAATGGCGCTGTGGTAAAAAAAACAAGTCAGAAATGCGATTCCGGAAATGCTATTCAATCAAGCTGACCAATCACAGCTCTTGTTGGTGTGTCGACGCGAAGGCCGACTGACGAGCAGTTACATTTTTGGAGAGGTGCGCGTGAAGCATTGCGTAGGTTACGCGGGAGGGTACGCCGTAGGCTGCCCGGCTCTGCATACCCTACGCCGTAACTTCTACGCAGAAGTATAAATCGGGCTTTAAAGAGCGTGGTGACTTGAACATTTTTATGCAATTCACCGGGGGCGCTGTTTAGCTTAATGCATTTTAACATTGTCCACTGCACAGCACATCCGAGTCTTTTAAAATGAAATTTTCATTCATTTCCATTTTCAAATTGTTAGAAAGTGCATTTTAATTTTAATTGATACTTAAATAATGCTTGCACAAATGGGAAATTAGGCTACATTGTTTATATTGCATTTTAATTTTTACATTTTCATTAACATTTGAATATAGTCCTTTGTAAAGCGGGGTACGTCTTTGAAAATGAAATGGCAAACAGTTATTGCATTTCAATTTTAATATTGTCATAGATCGCCCATGATTATGTGAAAATTCAAATGCAACTGGATAATTGCATTTTAATTTGAATATTGTCTCAAATAACACTTACATATATTGAAAATGATAATGCATTTCTGAAATTGCATTATCATTTGAATTTAGTCCCTTATGGGCTTCCATACTCTAGTTCTGCTGATATGGCACCTGTTGAGTGTCCAGTAGGCCTGGCAAACTCGATTCATTTTAAGGATTCAGGTTATTCTGAGTCACTCACTATACTGATCCGGGTTGTGCGAATAACTTGAGTCACTTGAGTCAGTATTCCTAAATCCCCAAGGAAACTCAGTCCTAGCCTCTTCTCTCTAACCACTAACATAGTATAAAGTTCTGTGGATTCACACGGTGCAGATTCACTATTTCAGAGTGTAGTAACAAGCATTTTTTTTAAAGGCACACATGAAAAAAAAACACAACTTTAAGCCACGCATAGGCAATGTCATGATAATAGACGAAAAAAAATAGTAAATTTGCAAATCAATTAAAGATTGACCAAGCATACAACAAATCACAAATACAAAAAAGCAACAAAAATGCTAAATGTACTAGAAAAATGATACAACAACAGTAAAATATATTAAATACAAAAACAATCAAATGGAACAAACATGCAAAATGTGCAAAAAATAAATGCTAAGAAAAAACGAAATAACTATTTACATTATAGTAGTGCTTTTGTTGTGGATTTGCTTTACCCTGTAATGTCTTACTGTACTGTAGCCTAAGCAGTATATAGGCTTTCAAGGTAGACATAGAAACAGGAACAGATAGCCCATAGAGAATAAATGCATTTTTTAAATCTTTCTACCTAATATGGTTTCGGACTGTCTGCTCGATCTAATTGCATTTTAATATACAACATTTATCACCAAATAACATTGTATGTTTTTTCAGAAGTGAAAGAATGGCTTTTGCTGTGGATTTGCTTCACCCTGACTCGAGGAGAGACTTCACTCGCTTGTCTGCTTACAGAACCACTTATTACAATGTAGCCGGCTGACTCGCGTGATTTACTGACTCCTCGACGACTCATGGGTGATCGGCAACTTATGAGTGATCGGCAACTCATGAGTTGCCGATCACTCATGAGTCGTCGAGGTCTGCATAAGTCCCATGGTCTGCGTGGCAAGCCGAGCTTGCAATGTTTCAGATTGTCTGCCCTAATTGCATTTTAATATACTGCATTTATACACCAAATCTACAGTAGGCCTAGCTAGGCTACATGCAGAATATTTTATGTTATTTCAGAAGAAAAATAATGGCTTTTGTTAAGGATTTGCTTTTCACTCAGACTCGAGGAGACTTCACTCGCTCGCCTGCTACAGATCCACTCAAGACAACTTAGCTGGCTGATTCTCTCGATTGAGTGACTCACGCAAGAACTCATGTGTGATCGACAAATCATGAATTCTCGGGTGTGTCCCTCTCCCATATTCTGCGAGTTTGCAATGTTTCCGGCTCTGAGCATCGATTTATTAAGAGAACTGGATATGAGCGTACGTCACGAAGCGTCGTTCATTCCAATGAAAGTTGCTCAAAAGCGCATGAAGTGAACATGGAGCTCCAAAATACCCGGATCTTCCGCGTTGTGCGGCCCAACAGACATGCGCACTAGCAACAGTTTGTTTGTGTTGTCGTAGCAAGCATGGACGTATTAATATGTCGTAGCATCCGGTAGCAACAATGCGCGTTCATGAGCATCTGTCTTTAGCATCTCTCGTCTCACAAGTATAATTTGTTAATTCGCCATTACATAATAATGTCAACATTTTTTTGTTGTTCCTGACCATTTACATGCTTATCTAAATGAACGATGGATCTATTTAGACAACCAAGGAAATACAATCATTATGTGATGTTAGCTTGTGCTAGCTGCTGGATAAGCCTGCAGTGTCGTGAACAGAGATTCTCTTAATATATACACTCACTTAAAGGATTATTAGGAAACCCTGTTCGATTTCTCCTTAATGCAATGATCTACTCAACCATCAATGTATTTAGGGGTGTGGTCCTGGTCAAGACCATCTCCTGAACTCCAAACTGAATGTCAGAATGGGAAAGAAAGGTGATTTAAGCAATTTTGAGCGTGGCATGGTTGTTGGTGCCAGATGTGCCGGTCTGAGTATTTCACAGTCTGCTCAGTTACTGGGATTTTCACGCACAACCATTTCTAGGGTTTACAAAGAATGGTGTGAAAAGGGAAAAACATCCAGTTTGCGGCAGTCCTGTGGGCGAAAATGCCTTGTTGATGCTAGATGTCAGAGGAGAATGGGCCGACTGCTGATAGAAGGGCAACTTTGACTGAAATAACCACTCGTTACAACCGAGGTATGCAGCAAAGCATTTGTGAAGCCACAACACGCACAACCTTGAGGCGGATGGGCTACAACAGCAGAAGACCCCACCGGGTACTACTCATCTTCACTACAAATAGAAAAAGAGGCTACAATTTGCAAGAGCACACCAAAATTGGACAGTTGAAGACTGGAAAAATGTTGCCTGGTCTGATGAGTCTCGATTTCTGTTGAGACATTCAGATGGTAGAGTCAGAATTTGGCGTAAACGGAATGAGAACATGGATTCATCATGCCTTGTTACCACTGTGCAGGCTCGTGGTGGTGGTGTAATGGTTTGAGGGATGTTTTCTTGGCCTACTTTAGGCCCCTTAGTGCCAATTGGGCATCATTTAAATGCCACAGGCCTACTTGAACATTGTTTCTGACCATGTCCATCCCTTTATGGCCACCATGTACCCATCCTCTGACGGCTACTTCCAGCAGGATAATGCACCATGTCACAAAGCTCGAATCATTTCAAATTGGTTTCTTGAGCATGACAATGAGTTCACTGTACTAAAATGGCCCCCACAGTCACCAGATCTCAACCCAATAGAGCATCTTTGGGATGTGGTGGAACGGGAGCTTCGTGCCCTGGATGTGCATCCCACAAATCTCCATCAACTGCAAGATGCAATCCTATCAATATGGGCCAACATTTCTAAAGAATGCTTTCAGCACCTTGTTGAATCAATGCCCCATAGAATGAAGGCAGTTCTGAAGGCGAAAGGGGGTCAAACACAGTATTAGTATGGTGTTCCTAATAATCCTTTAGGTGAGTGTACAGTATCATAACATGTGAGTTTTGCTTGGCATCTATCGTGGTTGCAGTACATCAAGTTATTTAGCTACCGTATTGGTTGCAGCTTGTGGTGATGTATGCTTGTATGAAAATAATCTCTCAATTGAACATTGAAAAACGGCAGAAATCGAACGTACGCGAAGAACAGGTAGGTTCGGAAGTAAAGACGGGATGAAATCGAAATGAACAGAAGGTCCGATGAGAACGATTGCGGAACAAAGGAAAAAACAAGCTAATTTCTAATCCAAGAGTAAGAAAGATTGCTACAGCTCTTACCCGGATAACGAAGTGTTCGAAATGACAATTTCACTCGCAATTTTAAAGTCGTCCCGCGTAGAACTTGAACCCGCCGTCTACGAGTCAGGTGTCCGTCGCTCGTCTCGTTGCGCCACCTGGCAGACGCACACCTAAGCACCTGCCAAAATTCAATAGATTCAAGACAGAATCGAGTCAAAATAAGACTTGTTTTACCAAGATGCCAAAGTTCCATTAAATAAGGCAAGTGCAAACCTTTATATGAACGCGCCACATATCGTATTTCAATGAGTTAGAAAGACACCACGTCCATAACACATAAGGTTCAGAAGTACTTACGGATGAAATCAAAACAAGCCACTTTAGCGCAATAGATTAGAACAACGCAGGAATCGACATAGTTTTTATACTCATCCGATGCGGGGTTTTTGAACCCACATTTGGAAAAGTTCAGTATCAGTGATGCCAGTATAGCAGACTGCGCCACTCAGAGGACGAACAATTGCACACTGCAGAGTAGAGGGTTCAGTGTAAGAATAAGCACACAAAAGCAGGTTAACATTCTAAACTAGCTTAATAAAGATTAGTACAGCTCTTAACCGGATAATAAAGGAATTGAAATGACAAGTTTATACACAATTTAAAAGTTGTCCTGCATAGGACTCGAACCCACCATCTACAGGTCAGATGTCTGTCACTCATCTCGTTGCGCCACCTGGCAGACGTGCACCTACACAGCTGCCAAAATTCAATAGTTTCAAGAGAGAATCACGTCAAAATTATATGTTTTTTACTAAGATGCCAAAGTTCCATTAATCAAGTCAAGTGCGAACCTTTATATGAATGTGCCACATATCGTATTCCAATGAGTTACATTTCAGAAAGCCACTACGTCCGTAACACAATGGTTTGGGCTCATGGCACACGGTTTAGCAGCTTATGCTTAAGCTACAGAGTAGAGGGTTCAGTGTAAGAATGAGCACACAAAAACAGGTTAACCAGATTAGCGTGCTAAAATAGCTTAATTCTAATGTAGCTTAGGACGTGGTACATCCAATCCTGGCAAAATAGATATCCTCAGGTTCGACACGACGCAAGGAATCGATAGACGCAGATTTGATGATTTTGCGACAAACTGTTCACATGTTACAGCCTCTGAACCGATTTTGGGTCGACCTTGTTAATTTTGCGACGTTGTAACTTTTTTTTCCGCCATATCAAAAAATCGGTAACAGTACTTCTGTGCGGCTCGGTCCGAAGATCATTTGAGCAAATTTTGGAAAATTCTGGACAAATTTTGAAGGAGGAGTAGCGAAAAAACTGTTTTATGTTTGCTCCAATATGGCGGCCAGTCACATTGTTGAAAAATTACACATGAGATATCGTTTAAATCGGCATTAGCCAAGGAATATATTGACCTTAAAAATCAAATTCCAAGCAATGTTAGCAGAAGTTATAAGCATTTTTTCAAAAAACAATGCTATCTTTGGAACACTAGGTGGCGCTGTCATAAAACTTCTCAGGTACCTTCGGGCCATGCAAATGATGATCCGTACCAAATTTGGTGAAGAAATTTCAAATAGTTTAAAAGATATTGCAAATTAGGACAAAATTCCAAATGGCGGACACGCAGTACATCCCACCGTGGCGAAATCGATATCCACGGATTCGGCATGATGCAAGGAATCCATAGATACCACAATTATGATTTTCTGATAAACTGTTCAAAAGTTATTGGGCGAAATAGCTATTTTTTATATCTCATGACCAGTAGGTGGCGCTGTTCCCAAATTTGGCATGGAACCTCAGAACGTGCTTCCGATGAAGTGCACCAATTTTCGTTTCAATTGATCAAACTTTGGCCGAGATACAGCCTCTTAGCCAATTTTGGGTGGACCTAGTTAAGTTTTCGACGCCATAACTTTTGAACAGAGATGAATAAAAAAAATGGATAGTTATTTTAATGCGGCTCAGTCCGAAGATCATTTGAGCACTTGTTTGGAGGGAATTGGACAAAATTTGAAGGAGGAGTAGCAAAAAAACAGAATACTGTACATTTAAAAATGGCCGCTACTGTAAAATGGCCGCTTAATGTAAGGTATTGGTTGCGATCAACATGATGAGTGGAATCAGGTGTACTAAGTTTCATGTCTCTAGATCAAAGGGTTCAAAAGTTATAACCATTTCAATGTTGAAATTTTGAACTGGTGGTGGCGCTATAGAGTTGCTTGGCCCCTAATAAGGAAGAAAGGTCTATTTTAGCCAAAAATAGTGCAAAACAGTAATACACAAAAGTAAAAATATATATTGGCCAAAGGCTTTAATCCAGGGGAGGTTGGCTATTGTCAGCGCGGCGACTCAAAGCCTGTACAAGCTGGCTCAGAGTTCCCAGGAATGCAGTGTTGAAGGTTGCAGTTGTAACATTCTCCTCCCTTCTTAAGGCTGCTTCCTCTCTTCTCAAGGCTGCTTCCAGCTCCCTTGCGTGTGCAGCATCCTGGAGGGCCATCTCAAGATGCCGCTCACGCTGAGCCCGGTTCAGTGCCTGTTGAAACGACCTTTGGAAACTGTGTGTGCCCATTAATTGCGAGACTTCCTGGTAAACTTTCTCAATCCGAGTTGCTCCATCCAGCTCACGTTGGATCCTCTCGTCAGCAACCAAACACAGAAATGTCTGCACCTCCTCAGTTGACCACGGCATGATTTTGTGGGTTGCCATTGTTTGTGCTTTTTAAAAAATATTGTAAAGATTCTGCTCAAACGATGGTGGATGAATCCAGTTATTTGGAGTTTTCACTGTTATATAGGATGTTCGGTGTTGAGCAAATGTGACGCATGAGTGATGACTCTCTTGTCCAATCAACTGTTTTCTGTGTGTTCATGCCACAGATTTGGTATCGGCTCTACTCGCTTGGAACCTTGACCGAGCAAGTACGAAAAGCTACGTGGTACCAGGTAAATTTGCCCAATGGAAAGGCAACAAAGGCGAGTTGAGTAGAGTTAAGTAGAGCTGTTACGTAATGGAAATGCTTTCAAGGCAAGTAGATCAGAGGCGAGGCAAGTAGAGTTGAGCTGGTTCCAGCAATGGAAAAGGGCCCTAAGGAGGTTACAATCTTTGGAGGCGACAGTTAAAGACAATACTCGCTCCATAAAAAGTGTCACAGATGCTCTGGAATTTCTGGGGAAACAAATGAAAGACGTGGCTGACAAAGTTGAAACCCTAGAAAGCAAAATTGGAGTCATGGAGAAATAAAACGAAGTGCTCCGTGAGAGGTGCAATGAGCTTGATAATTACAAGAGGAGATGGAATCTACGCGTGGATGGAGTTAATGAACAAGCAGCAGAAAATGTAAAAAAATTGGTTGTGGATCTATTCAGCCAGATTTCCCCTGATATAGCAGACCAACTAGCCTTCTCTGTGGATGTTGCTCACAGACTGGGACCCCGCTCGGGAGATGCACGTTCCAGTCGCCGTATCATTGTGCAATTCTTATCAAGAACACACAGGGACAAAATTTGGAAGGATGCCAGAACAGCTACCATTCTCAAGGAAAGGAAGATTAAAATACTCGAAGACCTTTCACAGGAAGCCAAGGATGCCAGGAACAAATTGTGGCCACTGGTTGAACAGACGAGGAAGGAGGGGAAGAAAGCGGGCTTCAGGGGTCATTTTGTACATATTGATGGTAAAAGGGTTACAGTGAATAACCTGTAAGGGGTATTTTGCACATATTGATGGTAAAAGGGTTACAGTGAATAACCTGTAAGGGGTATTTTGCACATATTGATGGTAAAAGGGTTACAGTGAATAACCTGTAAGGGGTCAGTTTGCACATATTGATGGTAAAAGGGTTACAGTGAATAACCTGTAAGGGGTCAGTTTGCACATATTGATGGTAAAAGGGTTACAGTGAATAACCTGTAAGGGGTATTTTGCACATATTGATGGTAAAAGGGTTACAGTGAATAACCTGTAAGGGGTATTTTGCACATATTGATGGTAAAAGGGTTACAGTGAATAACCTGTAAGGGGTCAGTTTGCACATATTGATGGTAAAAGGGTTACAGTGAATAACCTCTAAGTCTTGCCTATGTGCTGCTCTATATGCTTAGGCTGGCACAGGTGAGGATGTAACTAAGGTAAGAGCAGGCTTGGTTCACAGATTTATTGTGGTGAAAACGGTTGGTTTTTATTTTATTTTTCCTTATATTGTCTAATCTACCTTAGCATGGATTACCCATCTCAGGGTTATAAAATAGGGGGTATTTGTATAACGGGTTTACCTAATTACAAGGTTACCTAAGGGGTGTATATATTTATCTTCTTTTACTTATGTGAATACTTCCCAAAATAGCTCAGTTGTTAACAGGGGCGTCGGACTGGGGGTAAAACCAATACTGATTACCAGGGCCCAAAGGGGAGAGAGGGCCCTTAAAGTCTGGAATATATTGGGGTTGAGGAACATGGGGGCCCATCAGGACTGCCTGTGCATAGGGCCCAGGATCTTGTGCTACACCGCTGGTTGTTAAAACCTACACTGAGCTTTGTAAATGGTAGCATCTATCCATTGACTTGGTGACATGAATATTGGTCGTCACTAGATGGCGCTTAAGGCTTTCTTGTTTTCCTGTTTAAACTTAATGTTCTCAGTGTGCAATAACATTTTCTGTTTGACATTAGAAATGGTGGGTAGAATAAAAAAAGGGAGGGGGGAAAGTGTGAGTTAAAAAGGCAGATTTAAATTAGTTACAGCTATACGTCAAAATGGTTTATTATAAGGTTTATGGTTGTTATATAGTCTTCTCGGACATAGAGAGAAAATAAAGTGTCTTCATTTTTTGTTTTTTCAAAAGACAACCTTATTTTTGGGATAGGTTTTAGAAATAAATAATGTAGTTGAGAACTTTCATATGTGCCTGTGAACTTTTGCTAGGGGTTTGTTGTTCTATTGCAGAGTTTACATCAACTTTTTTTATTGTTTGGAGAGAATCTGTTGTGTTTTTTGATAGTTTTCAGGATATTC
>JACXGM010031969.1:0-12790 GCA_016801145.1 Umbra pygmaea
TGGGTAGGTTACTAACATTACCTTATAAACCTGTTTTTATATGGGTAGGTTACTGTCATTACATTATAAACCTGTTTTTATTTGGGTAGTTTACTAACATTACCTTAAACCTGTTTTTATATGGGTAGGTTACTAACATTACCTTATAAACCTGTTTTTATATGGGTAGGTTACTGTCATTACATTATAAACGTGGTTTTGAAATGTTTTTTAATTTTAATACTGACATGAACTTCTGAACGTGTTTTGTAATTGTGTAGGTTACTGACATTACCTTGTGTGTATACTTGGGTAATTACTGGCACTACTGTTATTGTGTGTATACTTGGGTAATTACTGGCACTACTGTTATTGTGTGTATACTTGGGTACTTGGGTACTCCGGAGGTACGTTTATTTGAATAATTTATTACACCAGATATAAATACATTTGTGTTTCATGTTTTAGTGCTTCTTGCAAAGGCTGATGTCAATGTAGCAAGCATGGAGAAGGCTTAGTTACACATGTTATTTGCTACAATTTTAAGTCAAAACACAATCCATACATAGCATTTATTACATTAATTGTCTACCTTAGAAAAGAACAGTGTTTTTCAGTTTTGCCAGTGTCCTTGTCACTACTGGTAGCATGAGGCGATACCTGCAGCCCATTCAGGATACACCTCTCCTCCAGGATGGCACATCATACGTGTCGTCGCAAGAAGCTTTGCTGTGTCTCCCAGTACAGTCTGAAGAGCATGGACGCGATACCAGGAGACTGACACTTGCACAAGGAGACTTTGACAGGGTCGTAGAAGGGCAATCCAGCAGCAGGACCAGTATCTGCTCCTTTTTTTATAAGGAGGAACAAGAGAACTGCTAGAGCCCTACAAAATGACCTCCAGCAGGCTACTGGTGTGCATGTTTCTGTTTAAGCTGTCAAACAGACTCCATGAGGGTGGCATGAGGGCCTGACGTCCTGTAATGGGACCAGTGGTCACAGCCCAGCACTCTGCAGCTCACTTGGGATTCACTTGGGAGAACAACAGAATTGGCAGGTCCACCATTAGTGCCCCGTTTTCTTCAGAGGAGAGCAGGTTCACACTGAATAGTTGTGACTGATGTGAGTCTGGAGATGCCATGGTGAACGCTATGCTGCCTGCAACATCATCCAGCATGGCAGTGGGTCAGTAATGGTCTGGGGTGGCATATCCTTGGAGGGTCGCATAGACATCCACGTGCTAGCCAATGGTACCCTGACTGCTATTAGGTATCAGGATGACATCCTCAGATCCATCGTCAGACCTTACCCTGATGCAGTGTGCTCTGGGTTCTTCCTAGTGAAGGACAATGCCTGGCCTCGTGGCCAGAGTGTGTAGGCAGTTCCTGGATGAAGAAGGCACTGATGCCATTGACTGGCCCTCATGTTCCCCAGACATGAATCCATTTGAGAACCTCTGGGAAGTTTTTGTGTCGGTGAATCTGACGCTGCTAATATCACCACAGACTGTCCAGGAACTCCCTTTTGCCCTGATCCAGGTCCTGGCCAAGACGTTGTCGGCAGTGCATACAGGCACGTGGGGGACATACACACTACTGAGTCACATTATGAGTTGCCGTGATGAAATTCACGCAAGTTGGAACAGCCTGTGATTTCAATAGTTTGGTTTTCAGTGTGAGTTTGAATCAATCCCTCTTGAACCGATGTTACATCATTTTGTTCTCAATTAATGACGCACTGTACAGGCAAGTGTTTGATCTTGAATATGTTTTGTTCATCGAAACCAGATGTGAGTAGTGTTCCCTTAATTTCTTTTTAAATAGTGTGTATTCTCAGAGGAGGTTATCAGGTTAAGACTATGGAATTGATAGAGCAATGTGATGTTGTGTTTGGAAACTATATTGAAATATGAGAATTGGTGCAATTTGGTGGCGGCGATAACAGCACTTTATTTAGTGAAGGAAAAACAATTAATGCATATAGAAAAGTGGTTGTACAGCAAAGCACAGTGTTAAACCATATACAGAACCATGGTTGGAAAAATTCTAAACCGCAACCACCTTTTATTTATTAAAAAAATATTCTATGTAGTTGTATTAATGTTGTAAGAAAAAATATGTATCAATCAAAAGCCTCAAGTCCAGGAGGTGGAATACACTTAATCGACTGTACTTTATGGACACTGTCTATGGGTTTGGCCTGCACTGAATACTTTGTTTAATATAAAAACCCTCAGTAGCGGGACTACAGATAAACCCGTCAGCAGCGGGACTACAGATAAACCCGTCAGCAGCGGGACTACAGATAAACCCGTCAGCAGCGGGACTACAGATAAACCCGTCAGTAGCAGAAAAAAGGATGTACTTGTGTAATTTTCATGTTCACATGTTTTGTTTAAATTAGAAACGGCACCATTCATAATGTGACGGGGAGTGTTTCTGTTAATTAGGGATCAGAAGGAAAAGTAGATAAAAACAATGTCCTTATCCAAGCAGACAGCTTATTTACATAGCTGTTCCCAGTAGCATATCACATTCTGAATTGTAGTGCATAAAGGATTGTTGTTATTGTGAAAGGTTTGCTCAGCCTCATTCATAATTTCCTTAAATAAAGAGTTAGATGTGTAATGCTCTCACCTTGATTACATTAATATCTGTAGACACACCTCTTTGATCCTTACCACAAGCACAAACCAGGCTGAAAGGCATGTTGCTACCTCATGTTGGACACATGGGAATAGAAGTGCATAATGACAGTTTAAGCATTGGTAACTGGTGTCTGATCACTGTCCCTCACTAGACCCGTCTGCTGATGTGCTTTAGTCAGATGGTGCATACCGAGGCAGCGACGGGAGAATACCCCTGATCTCTAGATGCCCTTGTGCTCCACTCTGGATGCTGTGTATTGTAGCTGACGTGAGCAGGCTGCTAAGTACACTCCCCACTCAGTTCTAGACCCCTAGTGGCCAGAAGGAGCTATTACCAGGAGTCTGGCTGGGAGAGCTCTGCAGTCTCTTCCTTCCCCTGGAGCTCAGTTCTCTAGCTGAACTGTCTAATACATGTTCCTGAACGGTCGCGTTAGTGTTGCAGCCCTGGACGGTCGCGTTAGTGTTGCAGCCCTGGACGGTCGCGTTAGTGTTGCAGCCCTGGACGGTCGCGTTAGTGTTGTCGTCCTGATTCTTCACCTGGTAATGAAGTTCCTGATGGGTTGTCCCAGATGTCTGTAGGTCTCCTGGGAAACAGTGTTATCTGGGATAGTGAGAGGCGGATTTTGCGCTGCCTCGTGCAGGAAGCCCAGGGAAAGTCGGAGAACCTGTGGTCAGGCTCGAACACATGACCATCATGACGTAGACTTAGCCCGGCTTTCAGGAGTTGTCAAGTGTTAGTGACATCTGAAGGTAGAAAACCCAAGCATCCACATCAGTGGGAAATAAATGAGTAGATGATCTTTAGACTTGATGTGGTTGAATTGGGTAACAGCCAGTTCCTTTCTCTTCCCAGGGAACATCTTGTTGAACATCATGG
This sequence comes from Umbra pygmaea, assembly GCA_016801145.1. NCBI lineage: Eukaryota > Metazoa > Chordata > Actinopteri > Esociformes > Umbridae > Umbra > Umbra pygmaea. The sequence continues at coordinate 3,504 of JACXGM010031969.1, forward strand.
TCCAGGCGTCCATGCCGTGCTCTAGGATGGGCAAGAACAACGTGATGGTGGTGTGCGTGCCAAACCCTGCTGTGGACGAGCAGAAGCCCAACAGCCCAGTGCCCATGCTGATCAGGGTGAAGACGTCCCAGGATGCTGATGAGCTGCACAAAATCCTGCAGGACAATAAGGCTTAAGACCCGCTTCTACCCCACAGTGCTAGCCCCTAACCCAGGCTTTCTTTTTATTTCTTTTTAATCTGTTGTGTCCCTGTAATCTCAACCACTCCAGATTGAGCCCTGTCAGTCCACTGATTGGACATCTTCTACCCATCTTTACGGTCTGAACGACCTTTATGGTCAAAACAAGGGCGCTATGAAGGGAGAAGTGCCATCAGGAGGGATAGGCCTATGCCTGCAACGGTTTTATCTTCACACACCTGTACGATACGCCCCTGTGAACATCTACTCGAACCCATGTACCAACTTTTGAAATGAAAGGGTTAATCTGCATGTGTTTAGCTACACAGTTTTAGTTTAGTTTAGAAAACAGATGGTTAGATCATCCTACTGTGGAATCACAGGTTCTGCTGTCTTGCTTTAAGGATGGGAGCTGTTGTGAAAGACCCATCTTAAACCTTATTTTAGGATGAAACACTTATTTAACTGGTTGATGTTTTTGTCACATGACTGTGCTCCAAATGGCACACTGACTCATAGTGCATCATTTTTGTCCAAAGCCATAAATGTTGCACTATATATAGGGTGTATTGTGCTATTTGGATCACAGACTGTTTAGATGAGTCAATTAAATTGTTTTAGATTCAGTAACATTCCGTGAACTTTGAATTCTGCTGCTAATGTTGTATTAAGAATGAGCTGAGTGAGAAACAGGCTGTTTAAAATTGAGACGTTTAATGGACGGGGTATCCTGTTTGGGTCTTGTGGGAACAGGGCGTGACTGGGTTTTGGTCTGAATGTTGTTTTCTGCATGTCAGACTGGGTCCTCACATGATAATACGACAAGCAAAGTGTATTGCTGTTGTTAAAAGGCTTTGTCCCAAACAGAGCCCTGTTTCCTATAAGTTCACTGCTATGTAGACAATGGCCAAGTAACATTTTTCAGTTGTGGGGCCATTTGGAACAGGTGAGCTCCTGAGGCTGAAGGTCAACTTCCAGGTAACTCTAAAATGGGAAGCCTGGTTTGTGGTCTAAATGACACATTATTCCCTATGCAGTGCACTACCTCTAGCCACAGTGCCAGATAGGATGCAAAAACCAGTTAGCATTTAGCCGGTTTTGTCTGAAGTAGTGCACCAGATAGAGAATATGGTGCCATTCAGGATGCAGAACTATTTGTAAATGTAATTTTAAAGACCGGCTCTGCCGTTACTACTCTGGACAATAGAAGTGGCTAGATGCCTTTAAACCCATCATACCGTGTGTGCGCGCGTGCGTGTGCGCGCGCCCTCTCTCAAGCCTTTTGCTTTGTAACACTGTATTTATTCTGGAAGCAAAACATGTTGCTGTTGTGCTTTTCTAAGATGCGTTCATTACCTGAGCACATGAGCCCGGAGCGCCTCCTACTGGGAGATGGAAGTATAGACATGGAATGACTCAACATGGCTGCCGGTTATTCAGGTACACCACTGGCCTCAGTGGGAATGTCTCCTTCAGTCATTCTACTTCTATGTGAATGTCTTCCAGAACAACATCTCCCTCAACGGCCCTGTTCCCTAATGTTTGTATTGTACAACGTGGGGAAGGTAATAATGTTTTGACCCAACCACAGCGCAAGTAACAGGTGTGGATGGCATATGTCTTCATCAGTTAAGTTTATTCACTCATCGGTTATTTTTCCAAGTGTCCTTTGTATGACCTTAAGGCCCGCATTCATCAGCCATCGCCTGTCTCAATATATTTGTAGTCATTGCTTGATCAGGAATAAATTGATAACACACTTTAACAGTATGTGTTTTATTCATTGTCAGTTGTTAAAGACGGAAAACGGTGACGTGTTTTCAAAATATGTATCAGCATGGTGTAATCCGTAGTTTGCTCAGCCTGACAGTAGCTCATCGGTGCAGACTGAACTGCAGCCAGTGAAAGCCCAGATGGAGATTCAAACAGGCTGTATAGGTAATACATTTATGGGAAATGTGCCTACTCATTCAAAGCAACATTGTCTACTTCTAAACACCTCTAACTTATGACTAACTAAATTCATATGTATTGTGATTGTCACAATACTAAAGTCCATTAAAGACTTTACTGATAATTACCTCGTTAGTTGAATTGCCTCCAGAAACCCATTCAAAACTCCAGCTATTTGGTATTGTTGTGAATCAATCAGCAATAAAGGAGACAGAATGTTGTTTACGCGGTGAAATTCTGATAAATTATTAGTTTTGTAATACTATTTAGAAACACTTACCAGTTAAACATTCTGTTTTGGTTCCATCAGCCATAGCCTACCAAGGCTGCTTTAACCCTTCAGCCTCCACTCTGACCTGTCATGTTAATAACATTGACCAACGTATTCCATATACAGGACATACTGTAGCTATATCAGCTGGTTGACGTTATTTATTGAACCGCATAACCGAAGTTATTTTGTCCGGTTGATTAATCTGCATGTATAATATCATCCCAAACAGGCGAGGCAAGGTTACTGTGCAGTCATGCTGTAACGGTTCAATACATTTTGATAGCTTATTGACCGAACGTGTGCATTTTTACTAACAGATGAACAAGGTATTAAACACCACGGATACTTGGCTAACGTTTGTTTTTATGTTCATTAGTAGAAAATAAACATCTTTTTCTTTCATATAAATCCTTTGGTTCATTTTGCTACCGCAAATTAAACTCCAATGTAAACTGACCAAAAAAGAAACATCCTCTCACTTAACGTGCAAATGTGTATGAACAACAAAGATTCAACAAGATATTGAAAGTTGCACAGACGTGATTAACACAAATTTAATGTGTCCTTGAACAAATCAAAAGTAACACAGTATCTTGTGTTGCCACCAGCTGCATTAAACGTACAAAATGTTGTTTTTGGCCGCTAGGGGGCTTTCTATCAAAACAATAACAAAAGATGTACTTGGATGACGTTGGGAAGTAGCGTGGGATCATGGGATTTGTTGTCGTCGTCAATGACAACCTTCCAATCTACTGTCTCCGGCAGAAAAATGTTCACTGACAAAGTAATGTATTGTAAAAAATATTATAACTTTGTTTGGCGGTTCCCTTGAACTTAAAGCAACTAGCGCAGTCAAAAGTTATATGACGCCATTGACGGAAGACAAATGAAATGACCTGTGTCTTCGAATTACATTACATTACAACATATTACATTAATTTCTCTGCATTTGAAAGTTGGTGGAAACATTTAGGATAATATAAGTACACAACTAAGAAAAATATATATAATATAGGTATAGTGATGTTTGCTTTTTAATGCAAAGTACATTTTTTGTTATTGTTTTGGAAAACTACATATTGTACCTTTTAAGTACTGCAGTGTATCTTTTCATGAACTGCACCAGATTTGCTAGTTTTTGCTGTGAGATGTTACCCCACTCTTCCACCAAGGCACCTGCAACTTCCAAGACACTTCTTGGTGGAATGGCTCTAGCCCTCACCCTGCAATCTAACAGTCCCTGATGTGTTTAATGGGATTGAGATCTGGGCTCTTCGATGGCCATTACAGAACACTGACATTCCTGCCTTGCAGGAAGTCATTCACAGAATGAGCAGGTACCACATGAGGGAGGAGTACGTCTTCTCTGTAACGCACAGCGTTGAGATTGTCTGATGTGGAACCACCAAAAACTCCATCCCGGCCTTATTGTAACACTTATTTCTTTGATGATAAATGGGAGTCCCGGTGAGACCATTGCAACTCGTCAGTGAAGAGCAATTTTGCCAGTCCTGCCTGGTGCCGTGAATGTGGTTTGTGCTAATAGGCAACGTTGTTGCTGATGATGTCTGGTGAGGATCTGCCTTATTACAGGCCTACAGGCCCTCAGTCCAGCCTCTCAGCTTATAGCAGACAGTCTGAGCACTGATGAAGGGATTTTGTGTTCCTGGTGTAACTCGGGCAGTTGTTGCCACCCTGTACCTGTCCCACAAGTGTTGTTAAATGTGGTCTGTCACTGCAAAGACGATCAGCTGTCCTTCCTTAGGAATGTTTTATTTAAAGTTGCTTACTCAATAACACTTTAACTCTATAAAACTCAAGATCTACCTTTACAGATGTCTTGTTTTACTGGTGAGGACGGTTCAGGTGAAACTGCAGTAGTCTCCAAATATTTAAGAACCGTAGTATATATTTGTCTTTAACATACTGTAACTAAATAGCGCATGTTATTGTTGCATTGTACAGTAACGCTGGCACTTCACACTAACTTGCCTGATAATTACTTTGAGTAAAATGTATATTTTGGATATAACTGTCATTTAACCATGCAAGCTAAGAACCAGTTCATATTTGCAGAGTTTGTTCAACCGATTCTCAGATGAATGCAACAAGGCATGTCACACTGAAAAAGAGTTCCTGCTAACATATGAGAACAAAAGGTCAAGAAAAACTTCAAACTTTGCCGTTAATGTGTATTCATAAATAAGTACAGGAAAATATACGTACAGACAAATAATACAACGAAAGTATGACCCTTACATGCACATTGTCTAGGTTGTTATAAAAGCATTGGGAACAGTCTGTGAAAATACAGAGGCTTCTAGACTAAACAAGCTCTCAAGATATTGTGAAAAAGCATTTATAATGTAACTCTGCAACAGTCACTCAGCTTCTCCCACAGGCAGGGTGGTTGTTCCAAATGGCACCTTGTTCCCTACACAGTGCATTATGTTGAGAACCAGATGTCATTTTGGGGCACCCTATATGTAAATATACATTCAGCCTTCAGGTACACTATGGCCTTAATACCGCCTCTCTAAAACATCCGGACGGAGCACTGGGCCTTGTTCACGCAGGCACAAGCCTGTCTTGCTCGTCTCTCACGTGCAGAGAAACGAGTTTACGTGAAAATACTGCTGCTGGTAAATAATGGAACGATGTTACCAGCATGTTGCCATGGTGAGGATTCATACTGGAGTAACTCAAAACGTAACAGACTTTGTGCTAAATTCAATGTTTGCAGGCTCTTGCTCTGCTTCCAGTGGTCACATGACCTCAGGCTTGTATTGAACCTGAAAGCTGGTCAGGAAGAGTAGCACCACTGCTGTTGAATGCAGCATTTGGAGATTACCACTCATGGCAAATGTTGCAGAAGTCATTAAAGCATTGATGAATATAACCTGCTTTCAGAAACACTCCAGTATGCACTGGCTTAAGGAACATTTTAATCCTACAACTACGACCAGACTACTCGCTTTTACAGACACACGTTAAAGCATTGCAGTAATAACTACAGCTCGTGAACACTTCTGTTGGTTTGAAATTAGTCCTAGATCCTATTGTTTTAACAACAGCTACATGCTGAATTTTCTTAAACAGAAGAAACCAGTTTGGGCATAGATGTAAAGGTGATCAGTTTGGTTAGGCTTGGATAACTCAGGTTTAAGACTATAATCCTGCTTGTATATTTCAGCACATGTCTAAAATTAACTGGGTAGGGGTAAGCATTCATCTGCCTGTGGTGTGTGCAAGTGATCCAACAAATCTTATAGGTACATCTAAGTCACACATTGTGGCTCCTAATTGACGTTCCCTATTGAGGGATAAGTGTAGTACTGCTATTCCTCAGAGTGCTGTCTGATAAGGGCTGTAGCTGCAGATTAACTGGGTCCATCAGTGATGTACTCAGACTGCAGGGGGCACAAGCATGCTCCCAATACAAATAAAACAGACACATCCTGCCTGTTTAACACTCCCCACCAACAAACAACAAAACAGAGGGGCCTAATGTGATGTTAGTAGAAGAATAACCATCAATGAGCAGTAAAACAGCAGGATATTTACAGGAAACCAGAGACATAATTTAAACCTATTCCCTTTAACTTTATAACATTTGTTCTTTGTTGTACATAATTTATTGGAATGTTTACCAGGTCACTGATGTGAGTGAGAAATATCACCTGGTAAATAGTGCTCTATGTTAGGGTTAACATCAGGGCTACAGGCAGCTTTAGTACTGTGAAGTAATAACGGTGCCAGTTAATGTTTTCCCAAAGACATTCGAAATCCTTTCCCTTCCTGGTCAAAGTTCACCCAATGGCACTTCCCCTAGAGATACCGTGAACCTGATGTAGTAAGTTCCACAATGTTTCCCTGGAAACCACCTTTCAGACAGTCAACCGTAATCAAATAGAAACATGACACAGGGTAGAGGCACTTCTTGATTGGCTGGTTTTCATTTTTCAAAGATTTTCCTATTCTGTGCTCTCTTCCGATTGATTCCAGGCTTGTTTGCAATTCCTCCCTCCACCAGATGGTGGAAGTGGTGTTGCAGTTCTTCAAGTTGCCACTGGGTCACAGTAGTGTCGCTGAAACTTCTCCCTCCATCAGATGGAGGTGTTGTTGCACTTCTCCATATTGCCACCAGGTGGTAGTGTTGAAATATCAATGCCTGATGCAGGTAGGCACTTTGTATGGAGACGCTGGGCTCTGTAGTAGTAAGAGGGACTAGAAATCTGCTCTGATCTGCTATGTCATGAGAATGGGTTTCTGTCTCACCTCCAGGATATCTGATGACAACAAAAACAAAATCATCAAGTCTTCATAAGTTATGAGGAAAAGCACTATGGTCATTAAAATTTCATTACTGCATTCACATCGGCAACTCCCTTCAAAAATATATGGACACATTTTTTAATTCCAGCTACTACGGTGTGGAGATTATACATCTACTGTGTGTGTGTGTGTGTGTGTGTGTGTGTGTGTGTGTGTGTGTGTGTGTGTGTGTGTGTGTGTGTGTGTGTGTGTGTGTGTGTCAGCTACTTTGGGTTGTCCTGTAATTGTGGGCATGAATATGGAGCCATACTCAGGCTAGGGAGACCCCTACACACATGGGAAATCAGTCCCAATTTAAGGTATGACCTCCATAACCATATGACAAATTATCAGGGGTCGACCTCTGACCTGTGGTGATGCGGTGCAGCGGAAGCGTGACATATGTCAGGTGAGAGTAAAGCAGGAAGTAATCCTCGGTGCGGTTCAGTTTGAGCCAGGACCCCACCAGCGACCGGCCTGTCCCCGATAGGGACCGTGACCGCAGGTTGGACTGGTTACACATGTCTGCACAGAGGTGGAGAGGTCAAGGGTTAGGGTTCAGCCTTTCACACTGAAATAGGCAACGCGCAATACGCGCTAACGCGCAATACCCGCTAACGCGTAATACGAATCATCACCCTCTAGTCCGTCATGTCCTACCATCATCATCCTCTTCCCTGAAGAACTCTTCACTGTCATTGGCTGAGTGACTCTTCTTCATCTCAGCGATGCGGTTCCTGGGGACCTTCCGGCGGAGAGAGGGGGAGAAGAACGATGGGCGGTTCCTCTCCGGAGTGGGAGGGGTGCTGAAGGATGTCACCTGACAAAACGGAACACAGAAAGTCAATCAGAACAAAGTATTATGGAGACAAAATGCAGACAGCCAATCATAACAAAGCCAGTACAAAGAGAACATGCAAACTGCCAATCAGAACATCTTTAGTCCTATCAAGAAAATGATCAGAGTGGACCCACAAATCTGAATGAACTAACATTAAAAACCAAAAACAGTTGGTGCACCATATCACATACACCATGTCAGTTGTACATAACTATAGGAATGATTACATGACAATGTATCCATGTTTACCAGTCAAACTGACAAGTCTATCTGCTGATGTGCACAGCTTCTCCTTACAATGTTACAGCATTATAGCATCAGCACTCTGTCACAGGAAATGACCCAGTTTTACTGTGTATTTACAACATGTTAAGTCTATCTTAAAATCATAGAAACCTGCCACTCTAATCTGGACGTCAGACTAAACCCTCCTAGACTCCAACACACAGAGACCTCATCTGGAAATTCAGACCTATTTAATTATAGACTCCTCAATGTAACATAAATATTTGATGCTGACCCCATTTTCCATATTCACAATTTTATTCTCTGCATAGTAGGAATGTTTCATAACCTCCAAAACAGCTTGTGGATCCGTTCTTATATAAACTAATAATTTACTTCCCCAGTTCACTTCCTGAATTGACTGGCTTCAACAGACCCCCCAGACCAGTGTGGATCTCCAGATATGGAACATTCAATCATGACCAGCCTGCCTTTAGTCTGAACCACAGCCAATCGTAACAGGTGACTTATGACATATTTATTCATTTTAATTGGTACTATATATTTTTAAATATGTCAACTAATTTGCATAGAGGAAGGGAGCAGGACAACAGCAGTTGGACAGTAGTCTGGGCCCGTAGTTATTCCTGATCTGGTCACTTAAACAGGTAAAACTCAGGATCTACAGTCAACGTGCTGGTGTACAACCAGTTGGCTGCTACATTATTAATACACTATAGGATTTAATTCTCATTATTTTATGTGGCGTGTGTGTGTGACAGTGGGGGATGTGATGTGTCTGTGTGTTTTGGTTGAACAGATCATATTAGGACCAGAAGTCTTCACAAGAATAGTAATACATGACAAAAATGTGGTGTGTCGGTGTGTTCCACCTACCCTCTCATGTAGCGGTGAGTCCTGCTCCCCCTCAGTGTCCTCAGTACCACACTCTGTGTCTCCAGTCGGGACTCGGCTCACAGCCATCTCAGCATGACCTTTGCCCTGTGGACCTTTCATCCTGACAAACTCCATGTTGTTGTACTTATAGAAGCCGAACGACATCCGCTGGGCCACCTTAGCAGCTACACTCACCTAAACCACAACACAGAGACCAGGAATACATGACCTACAAAAAAGTATATGTAAAGTATAGAACTTCTCCATAGAGGAATGGTGTGTGTGTGTGTGTGTGTGTGTGTGTGTGTGTGTGTGTGTGTGTGTGTGTAGAGGACCTGTTTCTTACTCTGTTGTCGTAAACCTTCTTCAGAGCCTCGTATCGAATGGAACCTTGGAAAATGACTCCCTGGAACATGTTGGTTTTATCGCTTGCCACCAACTCCACACAGACCATCTCGCCCTCACCCACAGTCATGTCGCTAAACACCTACGCAGCACACACGTGAACAGTAAAATAATGACCAGTAAAGTACTGTACATATAGAGAGTAATGTAATGACCAGTAAAGTACTGTACATATAGAGAGTAATGTAATGACCAGTAA
>JACXGM010031970.1:0-12790 GCA_016801145.1 Umbra pygmaea
TTTTTCTAGACGGAATTGAAATTTCCATAAATTTATTCTGTGTTCTACTTTTATGTACTCTGACACACTAGTACCCACATTAATACTTTCACTTCAGGATAAAACTCACATGTGTTTCCTTCATTTTGATACCAAGAGTATGTTTATAGCCCTTGTAGTTTTGGAGATATACTCCATTAGATTTGGGCATGTTTTATTTATTTCAAAACCAGAAAAAACGGTTGGGGATGAAGAGGACAACGCTCTGCACTTTCAGACAGATCTACAGAAGCCTACGTGTTTCATCCATCTGCCGACGGTGTCGCCATTTCTCATTTCACCTGTTTTTGTGCGTACGCTTGGGTCAGAGTTGTTGTGAAGGACCGCACATTTTCCCGTCAAGTTTGCTTTTTATAAATCCCAATTATTGCGTAGAGAGTTGCGTATGTCTTCTTTTGTGCGCACGCAACGTTTATAAATGAGGCCCCTGATCCATGACCTGAGAGATCTGCTACCATGGGCTGCCTGCTGCTTTCTTTCTTTTTGTTAATTCTTTCTTCTATTTGCATTTCACTGTATCCAGCAGATGAGCAAATGAAGAAATAGCTAGAAATAGCTATCTTGTAACTTTTGATTATGTGAAAAACATTTATTTACTGATGGTAAATAAAATAAATTAAACAAATCAATAAAAACGTGTTTTATTCAGTAAAAAAATGTATTTGTGATATCCTCCCTCCAAAATGGTTTTGTCCAAATCCCCCTGACACTGACTTGTCAGAAGCTCTGCAACTCATGGTACATGGTTCATCCAACCACATGTCGCCCAGCAGGACGTTTTTTTCACACTGCTCATCCAACAGGGAAGACTTTAGTCGTAGGATTATTACACGCACCAACTATACTTACGCTATTGAAATTGTCATACTTTCAAACAACTACATATCAAAATGTCTGGCTATGTGGATAATAGGGAGTTCTATGATAGCAACAGTTGCCTACTGTACCACAAAACAAAAGAGGACTGACCTTGGCACCATTAAAGTGATGGTTCAGAGTAATATAAGATGGACACATATCAGTCATTCATATCAGCGCCTGCTACCGCGATACCATGAGATCCTGCGAGATCTGGCGATATCACGCACAGAGCACAACATGTATTGCCTAGCAGCCGAGAGTAGCAGCCATCAGGCAAGTGTTATTTAAATATACTTCTGGTGTTCTTACAATGTTTTCAATGCCTCGTTTTATAAGCACAGGACCTATTTGTACTACTGTAAAAGTTTGGTAACATTCCAGGCATTATTAGTGGTGTTATCTACGACACACCCTTGGTTCCATTTGCGCCTGCACTAAGCCATTCGGCTGATTGATATAACAAGGAAAAAAAGCTTACGGGGGGTTGTTTAGCTGAAGGTCAAGGTGCAAAGGACCCTCGGGTTAAATTACTCTGAACCATCACTTTAAGGAATCTGTTACCCATGTTATATTGTATATGCATAATATATATAATTTTTCGATGTATTACTTTTATAGTATTATACAGAATGGTTATTTAACAAACTTTTTCACATCCATGAATCATTAATTATTTAAAAAAGTGTAAAAAATGAAACCATTGATTGGAAAGGTTCCCAGAGAAACTCTATTTCAAAATGTCAACTTTTTTACATTTTAAGATTCACAATTGAAACCGTAATTCTTAGAGTAGTTTAGCTTGCTTACATGTAGGCCAGTATCGACAAGTAGCCTAAAGGTAACAAGCACAACTGTTAATTGATAAGGATTATTCTATTAATATCTTACACGTAAATGTTTTGACAATGCATTCAAATTCCGTAATTAAAACAGTGCTAAGAAGTAAACAAGACATTCTCATTAATATGACCTGATACAGTATGTAACGAGATATCATGAACTAACTTGTGGCAAAGGCGACCTCCTATGACAGTGCTATGTTTAAAGTCACTGAGCTTGTCAGTACAACTTATTTTACTGGCAGTGTTGGTCTATGGATGTTTGTCTATTTCATGGCTATGTGGTTGATTTTATGCACCTGTGAGTAATGGGTGTGGCTGAAACACCTGAACTCATGAATTGGTATGGCTGTCTAAATGGTGTTGTCCAAAAATGTAGTTCATTTATACAGCTGTTTAACATCAACTAAATGAGAATTCCATATACTCAAATTTTGTATAGAAATCTGCAATGAAAAAAGCGGCATTCTATCAGTGCATCTCTAGTTAAAGACGTGTTTAGTCATGTCATGTCCAGAGTTCAGTCAGTCTGATTTTCCATCATGGTTGAAATCTACAGCTTCAGTAATGAAATTACCAAAGTTGAGGTCTTAATGTTAATAATAGTTCCCTGTCAAGAGTAGAGGAAGGGTTGGCATGGTAATTCATCATATCACACACACAGGGTGTCATTCCTGAATATTTTTATGCAGCCGCTCAGTGCAGTCTCTCTACTGGTTTATTAGGAATTATCTGCTGCAGATTAATACATGTTACGCTAGCGGTGTCCCACAGGACATGAGCTAGAGAAGAAGTTCCTGATAATAGAGAAGTATTCATCATATCTCCCTGTAAGGCTACACTATCTTTCACTCAGGCTACTGTCAATGGCCCACTGCAATACAGTACATAAATGTTTAAATAGTTGGTAAAAATATGTGTACACAATAGTGGTAGTAGTAACATTTTAATAAATACACAATTATACAAACATTATGTACGAAGGAGTCCCCTGGGATAAAGACGTCAACTAATAGCATGTACCAGTATTACATTTATATATAAAGTATTTGAATTATGACAGAATTTGTTGTATGCAGATTCATTAGAGAATACCTGAAAATAAGTAGAGAATTTGGAAACACAACTCACAATTTGGAAACAATTTGTTTCTGACGATGTAGTGTAAATATTTGACGGTTGGAACTGACTCAGTGTCATACAGCGCTTGGCAACATTTTATGTTCTACTCTGCAATCATTGTTTGGTATATGTTTTCATGTGACAGATCTAAAACCTTAGCATTATGCTCTCACATAAAATTGGTAAATGGTAAATGGACTGCATTTATATAGTGCATTATTCTGACCAACAATGGCCACCAAAGCGCTTTACAGTGCCTCACATTCACCCATTCATTCACACATTTATACACCAACGGCGGTGTCAGCCATGCAAGGCACCAGCCAGCTCGTCGGGAGCAGCTGGGGTCATGTGTCTTGCTCAGGAACACCTCGACACTTGGTCAGGAGGACCTGGGGATCGAACCACCAACCTTCTGGTTGCTAGACAACCTACTTGACCCACTGAGCCACTGCAGCCCATATCGCCCATATCTGTAGTTATTTTTTCTGATCTGAATGGCAATCTGTGAGTGAATGAGTGAAATACTTTGTGATGATGACATGCGAAAGGAATGATTAATTTAGACAGCTGGAAGTTAGCATTATTCCTCGGTATTCTTCCTAATCAACTTCATCTTGAAAACAACATAAAATGCAGTAGTTGCTGTGGCAACAAGCAGCAATTCTCTCTGTAGTCAGAAACATGTCATAGAAACACTAAGAGTGCAGCATCAAGAACTGCCGAAGTGCAAGTCTAAGACAAATGAAAAATACATCCATAAAATGTTGCTAGATGTATACATAGAAATTTATTTGAGTAGGTCAGTTTCTTCAACACAACCATTTTATAACACAGGTGGATTTGATAATGACGTGTAAAATTGGGTAATTGTATTAAATATAACGGTTGTAAAAGCTTTCATTTAATAAAGGTAATGTATTTGCATATTTAATCACAGACAAGATTCCAATTCGTTAACAGCCTCTCTTCACACAAATGAATTCAGCTTAAATCATCCTAGAATTCTCTTAGGACATCAGTTAAGCAGGCTGTTTTTCTGACAAACTATCGCATGAATAAAAATGAACATAGGTTCTCAAAACGGACTATGGCCTTCTGCAAAAACAGAAAGCTCAGCGCTCACTCGTTTTCCCCTAGTGCTCTAGTAATAGGCCAGTGGAAATGTAATCACCACACTGTTCTCCCCAGTGATATAATTTCTTCTTATTACTTTTCACCTCATCCGCCTCTAAGGCCACGATCAGAATCTCATTTTATTGTATTTACATTGGCTTTGGATCCAAACCATGCTGATACTAAAAAGCAATTACTGCTTGAAGTCGCATCCGACCAAAGGAGAGAGAGACATTAAATCTCTTTGCGGAACAGGAACATAGAGGATTCACACAGCTTAAACATATTCTACTGCAATTTTACAAAAAGACATTTACTTGTAGTAGTGTTCAGATGCACAGTTTCATAACAAGTTAAAATACATGTTTTTGATCACTTAATCAAAAACTGTTGAATAAGTGTTCTGTATTATATGGAAATGTGTGATGTACCTCGGATACTAGGTAGACATAGGCAGAACAATACAATATCCTTTTAGATTTTCGTTGGGTAAATATTTACACACAATTTACAGAAAAAAATATATACTGTACTGTACTTATGATTCTACAATCCTCTTATCTTATTCACATCTTGTTCAGATAATAGAAGGCTAGAGTGCAGATTGGAGACTTGAAAGATTTGCTACAAGCAATGCACATAGGCATACAAATACAATTATTTCTTGATACGTTAGAAATTAGCCTCTATTCACAATCTTGCAAAATTAATATCTTTACTTTTTTATAGATAAGGTGACACAATCCCACAAAAAATGACGATTGAGCAATTACAGTTAACTGCCTTGCTCAAGGGATTCAATGTAGGTTTAATGATCAGGAGTTCTGCTAAATTATATTATGCCATCTAAGTGAAAGACTTGCATTTGTTGAGCAGAAGTTCTGTGGATGATTTGGTTCTGTATGGCTATGAATATTATTTGGAAAAGAAATTGCATTCATTCGGACACCATGCATTCAATAAATAGTTCTAAACTTTGACGTCACTAGGGCCATTATAGGGGGGCTCTAGCCAGGGCTCTACGCTAACTTTTTTCCCAATGTTGGCGCATGACTCCTTGCGGAATGTGGGAGTTGTAGTTTTTTTAACAATTAGAAGCGGGGGAAAAATGCATTATGGTAGGTTGTAATTTTTACTTGCACACTGCACTCGTAAATCATTTTTCTTTGTCTCACACATCTATTTTTAGGAGCAAATTCTCGTGAAATGGGAGCACTGTAGAGTCCTGGCTCTAGCCTCGCTAAATAGATTACAAGTCCCTCCCCCAAAATAAATTTACATTATTAAAGTCTTGAGAGCATTGAAATCCCTAACCACTGCAAATCATGAGTGGTATATTGTCTATGTGGGTTCATCAGAGCCGGAGATATCGCGTCTGAAGTTTTTTGGCAACTCTGTTTTTTTTACTAAAAACATTACAGACAGCAAGCAGGAAGTGAAAATTACATAGTAACAAATCTGCAATTGGTAGGACATCATCCTGCACAAAAACATCATTCTTTTGAATGGGAAAATTGCTGTTTTTTTAAATATGGAAAAGTTTGAGAAATATGTACAACATTTTGATGTTGATCTGTTTGTCTGTCCCTCAGACATTGTCACACTGATTTAGGAGCCCTGCGGGCTTGCCAATATAGATTTTACAGCCTTATTCTTCATGGTTTGCATGAATTTACCCATAGTAAACTAAACAATAAACATAAATTCTTAAAACTTTTGGGATATAATGTGACATAATACATTAAAATCAATGTCTCAGAATGTTGGATTTCATTTATAAACGTTGTAGCCAAGAGTCTTCTGAATCCAAAACTTTAAGGCAATGTATGCCAAGATATGTCAACCTTGTGCCAGGTGGACTTCCACCCCCTTAGACCCTTAAAGTAAATCAATTGTATTGGGTTGCAGAAGACATCCTGGAAGATGCTACATTGACCATCACAGCCACCTGACTTGAACCCAATAGAAAATATCTGATTGGATTTGAAGACAGCAGTTGCAGCATGCAAACCCAATAATATTACTGAACTGGAGGCCATTGCTCATGAAAAATGGGTTAAGATTCCTGAGGAAGGCTGCCAGAGGCTGGTGTCTGGCTATGTATCTCATCTGCAGCTGTTCATAACAGCAAAAGGGTCCTCTAATAAATACCAAACATGCTTGCAATGAAGGGGTTGAATATTTTTGAGACTGGAGAAATCATTATCAGTTGCATTTGCAGAATTTGGGGAAACCATGTGAAGCTGTCGTTGTGTTGAGCATTTTTAAATACATTTTATTTGTTCATTGCAAAAAGCAAACATTTTGACAAAAAACTGATTTGCAATTGGGTTTAATCATTTTAATTGCAACTGTATGTATACTACAGTATAACAAACTCAATAAATCAAATTTAATGATTGCTAAGTGATTGTTAGAATTAGGTTTACAATTAGCGTTAGGGAAATGGTTACTACCATAATCAGTGGTAGTAGGTAGTTAATTAAAATGTTACAGGTAGTCTGTAAAGCATCTACAGATTGACAATCCAAATTAAGTGTTACACATATCTGGAGCCACTGAAATAGTCAGATGCCCTAACCACTAGGCCACCTTGCCAACACTCCAAGTATGTTCAATATAGGTTATTGTTCAGTACAAAAAGAGGGGGATCATGCATAGGTGTCAGTAAGAGCTGGCAGAGTTAAGAGCCTTGTTCATGAACAGCATCAAAATAGCTTGGCTCCGGCTGTGCCATTAATTTGCTAGGGGGCAAGTGTTTACTCCCAACCTATCGACGGCATACTTTTGGGACAGCTTTCCGCTGTGCTCAAATGTAAAAAGTTGTAAATTTACCTCTCAAAGCTCAACAAATGACATTCCATTTAGACTGCGTTGTTGTAGCCATTAATATAATAAAGTATGAGCAAGTAATTGTATAAGAAGTTGTTGGCATGAAATACAGTCAGTTAGGAAAAGCTAATCCAGTCTCCTAGCTAGCTAGCTATATTGCTATAGCTATATCTGGACATGCCCTACATAGAGGAATTGAAGGCGCTGACCGCTGATTATGGACAAGGGGCTTTACCATTTACTTGAGAGAAGGAGAGAGTGATTGTTTTACTTCTCCCAGGGACAGGGGTTGAGACAAAGATGCAACTTGAGCCACAATTGTTTAAAAATGTCTACCAATTAAATGGCAAGGGCATTAGCAAAGCCTTTAGCACCATGACTCACCCTATTGGAATCAAAATTCAAATGTTCCCTAGTCCCAAACAAAAACAAATGATCTTCCAAAAACAGGTCAAGATGCCAGGACCTAATTCATAAATTCAACATACACACTGTTGCTCTACAATTAACAATGAATTACACCTACGTTGGACTAAAATGACTGTGTTTCACCAAATATAAAATCGCAATAATCACATCCCAATCAGAATCTTGCTGAAAAATCATTTGAATAACATATTGCCCTCTATGGCTGTAGAGGTCTAGGCACCACTTACCAACAAAAAAAAAAGAAATGGAACACCCACATGAGAGTCTGCTTGCAAACCTCGAAATAATGCATGCAGAGCAAAATTAGGACTAAACAGATGTTAAATGTTATACGTGCCTAAAGGAACATGATTATAAACATTCTGTAGCAAAGCCCTCAGTTACAAAGAGATGAAAAGAATTTAGTGTCATAAGTAGGGCTCTGTTCACAAACCCAAACGGTCCCCAGAGTCCCAGGAGAACAACAAAGTTAGACAACTAAATTGTGAGAAAACAAATCAATAACTATTTGACATGGGAATGAATCGAACAAAAAAACAGTAAATTGGAATTCTACCTTGCCCTAAACAGAAAGTACACATTGGCATAATATCTGACCACTGTGAATAGGCCAAAATTCAGAAAACGTACACATAAATCTTAACAAGCTACAGACTCTGTGAACATGGCTTGCATTGAGTGGTTTCCATAGGCAGAGACCTGGTACTTTAGGGCAGGCTGTGTGCCCATCACTCATATAATGAGGAGAACACTGAGCTGTACTTGTTGTAAACCTGCTAAATTTACAGTGTGATTACATTAAGACTTGTACGTCACACAGGTCACAGAGACCACAACAACTTTTTTTACCCCTATTTTTTTCCCCTCCCGATCGGTCAAGTCCAAATCCCAGGTAGTCTTTTCTTGTCAACAACTCAGCAGGTGAATCATGATCAAAGATTGGTCACAAGCCTCTGCCAAGCACGTTTCGCCAAGAGTGAAGATTCCTATCACACTGCTCATTCGACAGGACAGCCTTAAGTTTGACACAAGCATTAGAGGCTACACATTAATCAACTATGGTATATAAATGAAATCACGGGTGACCGACCTAAACAACGAGTCACAAGTGAGCGACTTGACAAGGTACCCCACATATATACAATTCATACAATCACCCAACCAATTATTCTATATATTCACAGTCAAATATCCTGCCGTGATTGAGAATATCCCATTTACATAGCAACGGTTCTGTATGTTTGCTAAAGAAGCTACTGATGTTTAAAGTTAGATGGCTGCATTTTGTAGACAGTATGGACATGCACAGCACCAGCTCTGTGATCACTTCATTCTTTTGTAGACAGTATGGACATGCACAGCACCAGCTCTGTGATCACTTCATTCTTTTGTGGACAGTATGGACATGCACAGCACCAGCTCTGTGATCACTTCATTCTTTTGTGGACAGTATGGACATGCACAGCACCAGCTCTGTGATCACTTCATTCTCAGCAGCGTTACATAGTGTTTAATTATACTTGGCCTTGGACTCAAATTGAAATCTAAATGTACAGTTTCATTAATGCTTCAGTTTAGCCTGTGCCTACCCAGTTACAACCTCACTGACCATCACTGTGTGTGCACAGTTGTCAAAGCTGCCCCCCATGAAGACATTGCAGTGTAAAAGGAAAAATAAAAATAAGGAGATGCTCTTAGTTTAAGCAAGAACATACAGTAGTAATAGGTTTGAAAAAAGAAAGCTTTCAACTTGGTGAAATAGATTTCATGCAATGTAGTTTCATGTAGTTTCATGCAAATTAATTTCACATCACTAAATGCATCAGTGAAACGCAGATAATAGACTGCAAAGCAAGAAAAATGAAAGGGTTGTTTGGAGAAAATATATTCTATTTAAGTCATAACCAACATTCTGTTATTAATGCCAGTCCTGTGCACATTATTGACATATACCACATGCAGTTCAACTTTAGCTCAACCTATATCATGCCTTTGGCAGGGACAGCTCATTTTTAATAGGGACAGTCCTCCAAATAATTTCTTGTTAATTATGAATTTTATAGGGACAGTCCTCCAAATAATTCCTGGTTAAGTATGAAGTATCATGTTATTGTAAAGACATGCATTTTGTAGAAAATGTCACAACAATAAGCTCGGTGAAAATGGCAGCCCAATCTGTTAGTTTCTAGAAACTTTTCACAGATCAGACCGCCATGCCACATATTTGATGGCAGATGGACATTTTCAGTGAGCTAGTTGTTTTGGCTTTGTTCACCTCAAAGAAATGGATTCATTGGCTCCCAAAATGCTCTTAGTCCAACTCATAAAATATATATGTTTTACTAATGGTTATTGTGTAATATTGAGCACATTAAAGAACATGTTGTTCTCTCTGATGCAGCTATCAGTAGCACTTTTCATAATGATTTAGAAACAATCCCATTACTATCTGTGGTATATTATAACAATTATAAATATTATACTTCTAGCTGTAACATTTGCCTTCTTCCTTCACAATGGTTCCTCCACTCTTTAGCTCTGGTAAAACAATCCACTGCTGGTTGGCGCAAAACGTTTCACTAATTGTACGCCAGTGCTCGAATGTTGTACTATAAAATACAGACAGATTGACCTGTAAAATACAGACAGATTGACAATAGGCTTAATCAGCATTGTATGAACTGGTTTGGCAAGGGCTTAAATGTAACAGACCTTAATTTATATGTAAAAGCTTTAACCTGTTAAGGTTCAGTATCCCGCCCGCGCAAGATTTTCCCCACAAAACAATGGACTAGAATCAAAGTCCATTTTTTAGGTTATATATACAGATGTTATATATCTACAGAAAGCTTAGACACTCAGAAATGTAGCAAATGTCTCCATTTTACAGTAGCTATAACAAAAATAATAATTTCACCTCATAATCATTCAACCTCATTTGCCGGAATTCTGACTAGAACCACAAAATTTGAAAACATATTACCCCAATTTTAGCCTCTCTACACTGGCTGCCCATTAAGGCTAGGGCTGATTTACTGTTTACCTACAAAGCACTACATGGACCTTCCCCTACTTATCTGTGCGATTTGGCACTCCAATACGTAGCTACACGTACAGTACGTTCACAAAATGCAGGCCTACATACTGTTCCTAGAATTTGTAAACAGAGTTGGAGGAAGGGCTTTCTCATATAGAGCTCCAATTTTGTGGAATGATCTGCCAACCCATATGAGAGATGCAGAGATGTCTCATTTAAGTCTTATGCTGAAGACTCATCTCTTCAGTAAGTTCCATGATATAGTGTAGTCTGACCCAGGTGGATAAAAGTGTACTGCCATTTTTGATGAACCACCCATGCTGGCTTATCTGTTAGGGGCGCAGATGGCTCAGTGGGTAGGGATGGCTCAGTGGGTAGGGAGTCAGAGTTGTAGTCAGAAGGTTGCCAGTTCGATTCCCGACTGAGCCAAATGTCGTTGTGTCCTTGGGCAAGACACTTTACCCTAATTGCTTTCAGGTCGTTGCTATAAATAAGAAGCTGTTCTTACTCAACTTAAATAAAATAAAAATAGGCCTCGCTCTAGCGCCACTCAGGGGCCGAGTCACTGTCCTGCTCATGTTGCCCCATGATACTATACACCTGTGGGATGGGAGTACACTGTGTGGACTATACTGAACCCTTTTTCAGGGTGTTTGCGTTCTGTTGGTGTCCCTTTGCTGGTGTGGTCAAGGCAATGTGGGTGAGTCTGAATCATGCCTGTTTGCTCTTGCCTGATGTTTTCTTTGTGTAGATCCACATCTCCAGTTACCCCTGTCTCAGTTCCCAGATGGTATGCTACAATAGTTTATGTGCCGGGAGACTAGGGTCATTCTGTCCTTTCTCATTCCCCACATAAATGTTATTGATATGTGAGTCAAGAATTGTATCGAGGTACTACACTCTAATTTTTCTGATGTCATGTTGATCCTAGGAGGACCCAAACCCTTGGAACATGCTTTAGGACCATGTGACCTGATGACCTTCCTGTCTCCGTCCTGTGCTCATCTCGTTGTGCTGGTGCTTACATCACTGCTGTTGGTGATCATGTTTCCATGTGGTGACTCCAGCTGTACATCTCCAGAGCGCGCCCTGTTGTCCCTGCCAAAGACCACCCAATTGTGGTGATGCTACACAAAGACTGTGGTCACAGCCGACCCATTCTTAGCCCCATCTATGGACACTAATTAAACACTGAAAAACAATGTGACGTTAATCAAATGGGCTGTGTACCTTCAGATTCCCCACCTGGTACAGCCAGAAGAGGACTGGCCACCCCTTGAATCTGGCCTCTCTCTAGGTTTCTTCCTAGGTTACACCTACTAGGGAGTTTTTCCTAGCCACTGTGCATCACTTGTTGTTGCTTGCTCTTGGGGATTTTAGGCCGGGTATCTGTCAAAGCACTTTGTGAGAACTGCTGTTGTAAAAAGGGCTTTATAAAATACATTTGATAGATTGATGTCAACTATAAAAAAATAATATTATTCTGATTGATTTACTGTTTGTGTCCTAGTTATTGTCCAATGGTCATAAAGTGTTTTTTTATTAATCAGTGTTGCCAAGCTGGATCTAGCTAGCCGAAATGATTAAATAACGTGGAAGTTGTGCAACAAAAAGAAAAAATCAAAAGGGAGAAGGAGCAGAGGGAGGCTCAGATGATGAGAAAAATCCCCAAACTAACTGGGTATTTTTGGAAAGACCCAGTCCTTGTCCCGGGTGGATTGTTACTGCTAGAAGGAGACAAGGGCACTGGCAGTGGCTGCAACATGCACAGGTTAGTAGTGAAACATGACTTGTCACATAGCACAATATTTATCATATTCATGCTACTAGCACCCAGTTAACCTATTACAGCAAGATAAGATGAAAATAAAAATAAATCTCTGTGCTGTATTTGCTAGTTATCTAACGTATACAGGTCCTTCTAAAAAAATTAGCATATTGTGATAAAGTTCATTATTTTCCATAATGTAATGATAAAAATGTAACTTTCATATATTTCAGATTCATTGCACACCAACTGAAATATTTTAGGTAATTTGTTGTTTTAATACTGATGATTTTGGCATACAGTTCATGAAAACCCAAAATTCCTATCTCAAAGAATTAGCATATTATGAAAAGGGTCTCTAAACGAGCAATTAACCTAATCATCTGAATCAACTAAATAACTCTAAACACCTGCAAAATATTCCTGAGGCTTTTAAAAACTCCCAGCCTGTTTCATTACTCAAAACCGCAATCATGGGTTAGACTGCCGACCTGACTGCTGTCCAGAAGGCCACCATTGACACCCTTAAGCAATAGGGTAAGACACAGAAAAAATTTCTGAACAAATAGGCTGTTCCCAGAGTGCTGTATCAAGGCACCTCAGTGGGAAGTCTGTGGGAAGGAAAAAGTGTGGCAAAAAACGCTGCACAACGACAAGAGGTGACCGGACCCTGAGGAAGATTGTGGAGAAGGACCGATTCCAGACCTTGGATGACCTGCGGAAGCAGTGGACTGAGTCTGGAGTACA
>JACXGM010031971.1:0-12741 GCA_016801145.1 Umbra pygmaea
CTGAACAAGGTGGTTATACCACGGCTAGTCACACTATAGAATTTGCGTACACGAAGTCAGACCAGACGTGAGATTTCATCGCAGCCTACGATCACGTTCAAATTGATAAATCCCTTGCTTTGCGTAAGAATCGCCGTACGCCCGTCGTACGCCTGTTTTAGGTCGTACGCACGTTTCATAAATGAGGGCCAATGTCCCTAAACTCTGAACATGATTAAGTGCAAAGGCGCAAAAAGCTAGAAATTGGAATGGGACAGCTCTTTGCAACATTGTCAAATTACTTTGACTATACTGAAAGATTTTGCACACTATTGTGTGTTTGGGACCTTTTATTTAACGTTTTTTACTTTCTTTGTGGCCAAGGCACTAAAAGGACCAACTGTGTAATTCATACGTCTTGCAGGCTCGTGCCCTACAGAGTGGATGAGAGGTAGTTGTCAATAATTATCTATAATTGTCAATAATCAATGTACAATTTTTGGTCAGACAGCACCATTAAGCAAAAACTAAAATGTTGAATAAACTAGGTGTGTAATAAGGTGATTGCATTCCCTTAGTGTTGGGTGGTATAACCAAAAATGAATATCATGGTATTTTTCAAAATTCTACCGATTTCACGGTATATGACGATATTTCTTTTTTCATGCATAATCAGGTTTTTCCAGCATTTTTGACTGGTTTAGAGAGGAATTATTGCAGTAGATTGACTTAGGATGGTCTATTTTACTGTCATGATGAGTGAATATTGTAGAATAATTCCACACTAGTAATAATACAGGTTTGCATGGCCCCAGAAAATGACACACACCAACTCATCACCACAGACTCAGCATCATACTGTAGCCAACACACAGAACAACTCATCACCACAGCCTCAGCATCATACTGTAGCCAACACACACAACAACTCATCACCACAGCCTCAGCATCATACTGTAGCCAACACACAGAACAACTCATCACCACAGCCTCAGCATCATACTGTAGCCAACACACACACCAACTCATCACCACAGCCTCAGCATCATACTGTAGCCAACACACAGAACAACTCATTACAACAACCTCAGCATCATACTGTAGCCAACACACACATCGACTCATCAACACAGCCTCAGCATCATAATAATACAATACTCAACTGTTAAAAATATACTCTTTGCCAGAGGTGGGGGACTCGTGTCACATGACTTGACTTGAGTCAGACTCGAGTTGCAAATTTGAGGACTTGAGACTTGACTATAATTGATAAAAGACTCGACTTGAATTTGACTTGGTATTCATGACTTGAGACTTGACTTAGACTTGAGACAGTTGACTCGAAATGACTTTACGTATTTAAGTGATTTATTTGATAATAAGTTACCATTTGTTTTTTAAACTGGGTTGGTGGATTCTAGATCAATGCGCACAAACCTGCTAACTATAGGCACCAGTTGCGGTCGCTGGATCTTAATTGGGGAGGACGGGCTCGTATTACGCTCGGAACCGGAGTGAATGGAATGGTGCGCAATGCACCAAACCCAGTGTTTTTTTTGTTTTGCGCACCATTCCATTCACTCCGGTTCCGAGCGTAATACGAGCCCGTTCTCCCCAATTAAGATCCACCGACCGCGGCTGATAGGCACACATCACGAGCAGAGGCCAACGCACAAGGCAGCAATCTTAAAGGGAGCGATTCCAAAAATAATAAAATTTGGCTACAAGGACTAGGTTGTCAATGTCGGTAGAAGAAAGACAGTAAAAGTACCTTTAAATTTGTCTGTCAATTCAAAACCAACAAGGAAAGATAGGTAATGTGTATGTGTAGCTATTTTTACCTAACTTATTGGCTGGTCAAACGTTAATTAAAAAGCTAATGTTAAGTTTAAGCTAATTTCGACTCGATTATGCATTTTATTGAAAAGACATATTGTGAATGTAAAAAACAAGACTGCAAACTTTTCGCCTTTCGGTGAAATGAAACGTCTACATCCATGTAAGTCCATAGATTGTACAATGTAGTTTTAACACTATGCACTGTTATCACTTAACACTGGTTCAGTCTACACTGGAAAGTGTTAATTTAACATGGGCAAATTTGCTGTGTATGTTGAATTTTATCTCAATAGTAACTTTTATATTTATATATATTTATTTTTTAAATACTTTTTATTTTATACATTAGTTGTTTGTCTTTGATACTATAATTTGGCTTTTATGCAATCATGTTGTAGTAGGAAAACAATAAATATATTTATCAGATTTTTATGACACTGGCTGAGTAACACTGGACATATTGAACATGCTGAGGTGTTTTTAGTGACTGTGGTGTCGGAAACATGACCAGAAGAATGATTATGAGCTGTTTAGGCATCTGAAGTGTTCCTTTAATAGGCCAAGGAAAAAGCAAAAACAAAACTTTTTAGGAAAAAAAGCAAAACTGATTTAAATGTGGACATGGGGGTATATCAGAATTGTATGACTTGATTTGTAACTTGACCTAAAGAAATGACTTGACTTGCTTGAATTCTAGCAGGGACTCGACTTGCTTGATTTTTACCACAGTAACTTGGGATTTGCTTGAGACTTGAAGGTTAAGACTTGAAACTTGCTTGTGACTTGCACATGTGTGACTTACTCCCACTTCTGACTCTTGCACTGTGTTTATATTGGAAATTATAAATGCATGATGATGTAAAACAGCCAAAATTCTATAAGATTTCCCAAAATGCTTTGCTGCACATTTAGCTTTTCAAAACAAATTGTTTTAGTATTTTGTGTTTCAAGCATTCATGCATTGATAATTTTGTTATCATTATTTTATAATGAAACATAATCTTAACTCTTCAAACCTAATGAAAACTCTAAGTTGTTATCTTTATTCCATTCATTAATGAGATGTGTGTTCCCTTCAATGTAATTTAGCTAGACTTCAATTAGGTAATTTAGTGAGTGATTCACCACTGCAGATCTTTTGAATGCAGGTTGTGGGTGATAAAATATTACAACTGTTAGATATCCTTTCAATCAGATACCGATTAGTACAAAATATATGTGGATCATTACACTATTAAGATTGAATTAATGTTACATAAAAGTTGTATTTTATATTTTATAATAAACAATTCACAATAAACACTGTCTTCCTTAAAGCTGCTTTGTGTAAGAATTGCTCCTATTTAGTGGTTAAATTGTATATGAAAAGCAACTGAATACCATTCTAGCCCATCCGGGTATTTAGCCAGCAACCCAAACTTGGATATTAGTTTTGTCTTTCAAAACAATAGCGCTCGTTTTAATTCATTGCAATAATCATTGTTAATTCATTATATAGCCCGTGAATTGTAACCAAATGCAATTGTATTGTGTGTAAAGAATACAATAAGTGATGGCATATGATGGCAAAAAATTATAATTTAACATTGTTGTACACACAATTTGATTGAATAAATTGTCAGTGTCTCATGTGAAAACACAATTAAATTTGAAAAACATTCACTAGAGTCTGTTTTATCCAACAAAATACAAATTTTAGCAAAACATGAACATGGAACACTACCTCTGCAATGAATTAACAATGATTATTGTAATGAATAATGAGTGCTATTATTTTAAAACAGAAAATCTGAGGTTGTGTTGCCAGGCGAACATTCTTGCCTACTGTACAGCTTGGGCCAGCGCTGCCATGACATGTCCTCAAGAATAGGCATGATCCTCCATGTTCAACTGGCTTTGAAATCTGCTGGCAGTCGTGAGTAATCTCCCCCTAACATTCGTCACAGTGCCACTTGTGTAAAAGCACGAAAGGCAGAGCCTGAATTTCCAAATATGTCCCTCTTTGGCTAATGTATTTTAAAAAAGGGGTCATAACATGGCTGCCGCAATTCAAGCGGCACCATCGTATGTACTTACAAAAATACTTTGATTAGTTGGTGGAAGTAATTACACATGAATGAGCACATATTTTTGAAAGAACAAATGGGTTTTTGTTAGGAATCAACAAAGAAAATACACAATGTAGCTTTAATGGTAAAAAATTGTATTTTTACCAAAAAATTGTAAAAATGTCTGTTTTATGGTCAACTAAGGTCAAATATAGAATTAAATACCAAACCTACCTTTAAAATCAACAGTACTAATATCCTTTTACCGTAATAGTGGAAAATGTTTTCCCGTATTCGCTACAGTAAAGTACTGGCAACCACAGATGCCGTTTTTTTATCGTAAGACCAACAGCAGTTTTTACAGTGTACAATAACACATTTTTCTACCTGTTCAGTGTGAATTTTAAAAATGTAGTTTTATAATTATTGAGGTTGTTTGGGAATTTATATTAGATTAAGAAGTTATTTTAGTACATCTGTTCGCCTCAATAACGCTTGCGCTGATGAGAAAAATAAACATAACATTACACGGGTTTAAGTGAGCCTGGCTTAGCACAATGACACTGGTTTAAGTGAGCCTGGCTTAGCACAATGACACTGGTTTAAGTGAGCCTGGCTTAGCACACTGCTGTTGGCTGTGTAGGATGTCTCATTGTTCACCGTGAGTTCAAATCCTGCGATTGCGACTTGTGTTTTGGTCTCGTTTCAGAGACATTTGATGAGTGGGGCAGATGGCAGATTCTACAGGGCCACACCAAACACATTATTCAAATGTTATTTTAATGTGTACCCAAATATTAAACATTAGCTTAGCCACACTACTGACTTAAACATTAGCCTGCATGTTGAATATAGACTGCACATTACACATACAATAAAGGCTACAAATACAATCACACTAATAAAAACATAAAAACTGTGAGCAAAAAAATTACTATGTATATACTGAAAAATAAAAACCTTAATACACTTATAGATGTCTCCAATCCATCAAATGTTTAAAAGGAACATGAACTTACCATTACAAAATGTTGTGGAACGTTGTGGTTTGGAAAATTACTATGTGATTTGTTCTCAATAGCATCTAATGTATGTAGGATGATGCCAGCAAGAGCAGTAACAACAGTCAATCCCAGGAAGCTGTTGACCTAAGTGACACAGAGCAGAAAGAGCACATTGACACAACCTTTGATTGTAGAGGAACAATTTGGAAGTAGAAAAGTAACTAGATATTTTTCTGTTTCATTTCATTACAAAATGTTTTAAAAGGCAATCCGCAATTGACACTAGTCCCAACTACCCCAATACAGCTTTTATATATTTTATTTAATCAGGACAAATTATGAAAACGTACCTGTTTGAATAATAACAATAATGGTCAAACTTTTTTAACACCCTGAAACGTACAAGTGAACATGAATATCCCTTGTTGTTCTAAAACCTAAGACCTGTACATTGGTGATGCTTTAACAGTAATCTAAGCAGCCCTAAATCACATGAAATACGTTCTGAGGGAGCTATTTTGTAAAACCGAAATATGTGAAATATTAATGTATGAGAGGGTCAATTACTTTTGTAGGGAACTAAATTGAACACTCAATTAACATTAAATAAGAACATATGAAGATCATGATGTAGCATTTAATAGCATCGTTTTTGCTAGGGTGGAGGTCGGGAATGGTGGACGGGCGTATAAATCCGGGACTTGCATGCCAGTGTTCGCGAGTTCAAATCCAGACCGGCACTTTGTGTGTGTTTTGTTCTATATTGCTTGGGTCATGCAGACAGGCGATTGTCGGTTTTTGTAATGTTAACCCTAACCTTAATTCTAACCTTAACCTCAGTAACGTCATACCTAACCTTAACCGTTAGTAACCTCATGCCTAACCTTAACCGTTAGTATCCTCTTACCTAACCTTAACTATGAATGGTGCAATATAATTTTGAACGCTATGGAATGTATGGAATGTATGGAATGTTCTCGCATAAACCCGCTAAACGAAATGTACCGGAGCAACGTAATTGAGGTACAAATATAGCCTAAAAACTTAAAAAACTCTAAATATGTTGGCATATAACGTAATTCAGGTTTTCAAAATAGTTTCCTGAGAACGTAATTTGGGTGAAATTCTGAGATGTACGATTGAATCCAAGATGTAGCAAGGGACATCTGCACATCTCCAGATGTTATATTTGGGTTGGCATTTATCTTTTTTTCCTGCAGGTCTTAGGGATATTTTAAAAAGGGCATCCAAGGGCATTCTATTGTAAGTTGTGTGGCTGTCATTTTAAATGCTTATAATTGTTTTAATAATTTGCTTCACTGTGGACGTATGGAGCTCAAATGTTTTTTAGATGTTTTTATAGCCTTCCCCAAACAGATGCACTGTCACTACCCTCTAACTATGAAGCTAAAACAGTCTCAATAAAGATAAATGCACACACTACATTCAAATATGCACACACAGGATTCATACATGCACACACAGGATTCATACATGCACACACAGGATTCATACATGCACACACATGATTCATACATGCACACACATGATTCATACATGCACACACATGATTCATACATGCACACACATGATTAATAAATACACACACAGGATACACAAATACACACAAAATTCACAAATGCACACACAAAATTTAAAAAGCACAGAAGATTCACAAATGCATACAAAATTCACAAATGCACACAAAATTCATAAATACACACACAATTCAGAAAGGCAAACAACATTTACAAATGCACACAAGATTCAGAAATGCACAGGACACAATTCAGAAATGTATTTCTGATGCACACACAAATATATCTTGTGGCCCTTTTCCACCTAATTATCCGGAACATTTTGTCCCAGGAACTTTTTTTAAGGGGGTCATTTTTGTCCCTCTAGACCGTAGCAGCTTGTGTTCCGACCGGGGGTCTAAAGTACCGGGAAGATTAGACAAATTAGTCCGGTGACGTATGCTCTCTGCGCGTAAATGGTTAAAGAGAATAATTGTGAAACCCGCTACCAAAACTAAATATAGAAATGCCTTTGTTACGAAGTTGCTTCGCATTACGTGATCATTAATTGTGGAGATGATGTGGGGTACTAAGTCCTTGGTGATGCAGCCTATAAGAGTTGGCTGATGAAACAGAGAATGGGTTCCTAGTACACCAAACCAGGATGACCTGATCAGGGTGTAGATGCACGTACTGGTGTATTAAAGTTTTTGAATGCAGTGTAGCTAAAGTATGGTGTTTACACCCGTTTCAATAAAGATGATAACGGAAAATCATTAATCTTGCACTGTGCAAATTTTAACGTAACTGGTTAACCTTACCCTGGTTTATATACAGTGCATATTGCTGTTCAATTTGTCAAATTGCCTGCCTGAGACTACTGTCTCAGAGCATAGTACATGTTATTCCAATTTGGTATCTGAAACAGTATGTTTGTCTCTACACATGAAATTAGAAAGATATTTATTGGCAGGTAAGTGCATACCAAACAAGGATTCATTTTTGTCCATTGTTGCATGTCTCAAGTGTGCATAAATTAACACATTTTAAACATTTTTCACATTTTAAGGTGCAGGGTATTGGCAGAGTTTGATCAATCAGGAAATTGACAGTATGCAAACAGGTGTATGTGTACAGGCTATATAAGTATCTACACCAGGGGTCTGCAACCTTTACCATCAAAAGAGCCATCAAACCTATTTGACCCATGAAATTATGATAACACAGCTTTTATATAGTATAACTATTTTGCATTCATGAAATTTCAGATCAAAGTTACAAACCCCTTCTGTGCTCCCCTCATAACAGATGTCTATTTCTTGTTTATTTCCATGTTATATATTTTCAAAGCTACATGGAGACACTGCAGAGGGGTTGAAGAGCCACCAGTTGCACACATCTATGCGCACAGTATTATGTACATAATATACTGTAATGTACAGTATAGTGTAAGCAGCAGTATGGTGTAAACATTGTTAGAGCTTCTAGGGTGATGGAAATAAATAGTAGGATATCAATTATGTAGCACCTGACCAGCAATTAAAACCGTAGCTTAAAAACTTCTATTTGCAATGCAAATTAAAATTGACTTCAATAAAGTGACGAATTGCAATATAACCAGTGTCCAACATCAAGCAGCATTGTGCAAACTGTATGAGAATAGACAGAAACCCATTCTGGAATTCCCGCCTGAGCCTTCTGCTTTCTTCAGCTTCCGCCTGCTGGAATGCCAACTTTCCTCCTCAGCACTCTTTCCTCTGCATGGTGGGCTATCATCAACTGCATGTACTGGTCTCGCTGCTAGTGTCCATGTTGCAGGATGGCCTTATTTTCATCATCATGCTCCTCAGCACCTCAAGGAAATCTGAATCCGTTTTCCTGTACATCAAAATATAGACAACACAAAATGTACATTTAATACTTCATTTCAAGAATATTTTTTTATTAAAAGGTTGAAAATGAAATTAAAAGGAATGATGCATAGGTTTAACCCTCCCCACCAAACATGGCCTCCCTCAACCCCTGCGAAACATCTAGATCACCAATAATACATCCTACACGTGTCTGTTTTTAATTGTTGTGTTTTTTTCAAGCATTTGGAAATGGTTAGAAATTCACTTAAAATGTTTTTTTAGGCTATTGTTTTTTTTTTATGTAAGCTAGTGTACTGCGTGAATACTGTAGGTTATGTGGTATGATTACATTTACAAATATTTGTTAATCTAATTTATTTATGTTGTTATGGTCAAATACATGCTTTGCATTGATAAAGGTGGATAGATTTTTGAGCAGTAGTTGAGCATCCAGGTAACTTTGTGAGCTATAACAAAAAGATATAATTATTAGCAATTTTTTTCTTTACATATGACGAGATACATCATGTACAGTATCTGTGTAGGGTTGTGATTTCCTATAGTCACCGGAAACAATCAACAACAAACACAGTAGAAAACAATTTTAGTACCTCGGCTTCTATGAGTTTCAGAAGTAGACTTGGGACGAGGGCTACTGATGCTCGCAAGAAACATGCTGACCTCTGTCGCCTGCAGCACACTGTGGGCAGCTGATTCATCTGAAAATATCATGAGAAAAGTTCATTTTGATAAGTACAAAAAAGTTTAAGAGAATATTATTTTTAAGTGATATTATTTACCTTCAACGAACTGGTCCTCGGATTCTTGGCTAGCTTCCAACAATGCATGTCCCGAGTCTTGTTTGTGCTCTCCCAGAAAAAGGAAGGTCTGTGCCCCAAAAACAATTTGTGTGCCGGTCAGAACCATTAGTGTTGTTATGGTCCTTTTATTTCTTTGTAGTTCTGCTTTAATTTCTTTAGCTTCTCTCTCTCTGCACTGTTTTCCTGTGTGAACAATGCCCAGCGCATACAATCGACGTGATATTTTCAGATACACTTACTTTCTCGTTATGATCGCCACTTCCAGCTCCCGCTGTATTTTATCCTCAGCATAAATGCACAGTAAAGCCTGAACCTCGTCGTCGGTTTATCGGTCGTATTTTTTTACATTCCAATTGATTGATTTTGAATTCGCTAATAAAACTTTTACTGTTTACATAGTAGCAGAGTTTTAAAAATGGTTGTTGCGATGAAAATGAGCGTGGATTCAACCAATCGAAACGCTACGTTCACCAACCAATCAGCATGTTCTGTGGCAAAGTCCAACTCCCTAAAGGTAAGGAACATTCAAAAGTACTATCCTCTGAAGAGGTACTTCTTATGGGGTAAAAATCTACCCTGAACTTTATCTTGTTCCTGGGCCGCTTTGCGCGTTTCGACCAAAGTACCACCCCAAAGTCCCTAGTTCTTGGGGAAAGTTCCTGCGGTGGAAAGATGCCATTGATTTACAAACTGCTTGCAGTGAACGCCACTGCATTTGTGTGTGAATTTTGAGACTCCCCTGATGTGGCTCGACACATAAATGCATTTTATTTAAACAGGGCATGATCTGCCAACAATCAGATATCTCCCTTGTTTTAGCCAATCACAAGAACGCACCCTACGTGGGGGACTGTGTACTTATAAGCCAATCACATTAACACGTTCACACAGCGCCAGGAGCCGGGAGTGTTTAACTAAGATTAACAGTACTGATGAAAGGACAACTGTTTTCTCTGCTTCTGCCAAGCATTTTCTGCTCAAATTTCAGCAATGAAAGACATCACATTTGACATTTTAATATTTAAGTTGATTGACTCATGTAAAGACTGATAAAAATGTGTTGCTGCAACATAAAGCTGCATAGTCATTTTAAATTATCCTGTGTACCAGCCTTAGGTCATCGGTTCAAATTCTGTCGTGTGCTTTTCAAAAAAAAAGTTGGACATTGATGTATAGACATAAGGTATATTATTTTATTTACCTTTACAGAGAGAAATCAACTGAAACCCATGTCTCTCAGCTTGTTTGTTGCCTATGGGGCTGCTGTTTTGGCAGGTGGTCATAATGTTATGGATGATCGGTGTATAATTTCTATGTAATATTCATGAACAAGTAGTGTTACATAAAAAATATAAGTGTTTGTAAATGTTAAATGTAAATGTTCAAACAAGCTGTAAAAGAGACATGGGTTTCAGTTGATATCTCTCTGTAAAGGTAAATAAAATAATATGTCTTATGTCTATACATCAACGTCTATAATTATTATTATTTTTTGTGAATTTTGTGTGCATGTATGAATCATGTCTGTGCATATGTTAATGTAGTGTGTGCATTTATCTTTATTGAGACTCTTTTAGCTCCATATCTAACTCTTGTCCTCTCTGAGTTTTGCTGTCACCTGTGCACTTTGTGTGCAATTATTAGGCAAGTTGTATCCATGGGGATTCATTTTATTATTGAACAACTACAGTGCTCATGGTCAATCCAAAATGTAAATACACCTCAAACCTGAATAGTTAAGTAAAAGCAAGATCTTGGCTTTCTTCAGATAATATCTATGTGCACAATTGTTGGGCAACTATTAGTGTGCAGAATAATGATGCAACTAAATGAAAAACTATTAGTGTGCAGAATAATGATGCAACTAAATTAAAAACTATTAGTGTGCAGAATAATGATGCAACTAAATGAAAAACTATTAGTGTGCAGAATAATGATGCAGCTAAATGAAAAACAAAACGTTTTTCATTGTTGATTTTCATCTGTTAAAGTGAGAATAATAAACAAACAACTCAAAATATATGAATGAACATTTCTGACATTTCAAAACAAATCAGTGACCAATATAGCCATCCTTTTGTTTAATAACAGTCATAAGCCTTCAATTCATGGAGTCTGTCAGTTTCTTGATCTGTTGATGATTAACTTTTTGTGCAGAAGCAACCACAGCCTCCCAGACACTGCACAAAGTGCAAAAGTGAAAAAATACAAACGTTTCGGCCAGTCAACGTTTGCCGAAACGTTTGTATTTTTTCACTTTTGCACTTTGCACTTTATCTTTGGGCATATCAATAAATAGACAGTGATTATTTAAATGCCTCCATTGTTGGACTTTGTCCTTTTTTTCATCTGTGTGCGAGTCTCCTACTCTTTTCATTACTCATTTTGATACTGACGCACCAGCTACAAACATATTTTCTTAAAGAGGACTATCTTTAGAGCGCAGACTTACATCATCCTTTTCTAGCAATATATCAATACATTTTTACAATTTTAATCCCCCCAACTTAATCCCAACCCCCATACCACCCTCCCCCACTATCCATCCGGACCCACCCACCTCCCCCCCACCCCATGCAAAATACCTAGAAAAACTAACAACACACTAACATAAATATAAATACATACAATAACAAGAAGAAATTACACTTGGGGGACTAGGAGCTTCATATGTTCGGACTCAGATCCGAAAGTAGCCTCTGCAAGCTATTAAAATAGGAAATAAAAGTCAGCCATTTACCTAAGAATTTTTATTGTGACCCCCTCATAATAATAATAATAATAGGAATACTTAATTTTCTCGAGTTTTAAAAATGACCAGACATCACGTAGCTAAAAAGACAGAGGGCCCTATTTTAACGATCTGAAACGCAAGTATCAAACGTGAAACGCAAGTGACATTGTGGGAGGGTCCCGGGCGCTGTTGCTATTTTACCGGCAGGATCAATGACTCATGCGCCCGACGCAAATCTAAAATGGGTAGGTCTAAAGTAGATTCATTATTCAAAGGTGTGGTATGGGCGTAACGTGCAATAAACCAATCAGAGCGTCATCTCACATTCCCTTTAAGAGCAGACGGGCTTGTTCCATGGCGGATTGCTATTATAACGGCGGATTGCTATCAATTTTTCTTTTTACAAAATGTAAATAAAGAAATGTCACAAGCATAGCCTACTTTCCGATGTTTTGGACTCACTCTCAATAAACCACGAGGTTATGAATGCATGGTAATGTTTTGCAATGTAGTCTAACATTACACCAAAATTACTATGTCAAATAAGCTTTCCTCTCCCGTTATGTATTTCTGGGCATTTGGGTTAAGTTGCAACGGCACATGCATTTCAATATCACGTCTCCTGAAGTCCTCTAATATTTTCTAATTAATGTCATCAACAGATCTATGATTCATGGAAATGTTGCGGAAAGCACAACAAGCCACAAACAATGTTGCGACTTTAATAGTGTAAAGTGCCTCCTGTTATATCCAAACACCTGACGCGCATTTTCAGTGTGCCAAATGTTCGTTCAATTAGGCTACACTGCATGTTTGTGTGTGTTTTCGATTAAACAGCATTTCGTGCACTTGCTGGCATCATAAATTGTGTCATCATTAACCATGTCTTTAACGGATAGCCGTTGTCCCCTTCACAGCCACCCATCCAAGGGGGGATTTCTCATGA
>JACXGM010031972.1:0-12789 GCA_016801145.1 Umbra pygmaea
CTGACCAGTCAGCGAATCAGGAAATAGTGGGGGGGTTTCAGTGAGGAATATAATGTCATGTTCTTGAAAATTGAAGGGGTCTTTTTCCTATTTGAGAATGGAATAAACACCGGCACTGTTTTTGTGAGAAATAGTGTCTATTTGCTCTTTTTACAATGCTCATGTCTTTCTTTCTTTGATTAATAATTAGATACTTCACAATTCATGGAACTTGGTTTCAACTCACTTGTAATGCAAACATGAATGGAACGACAAAATGTGTGTCGTGTTAGTGTTCATTTAGCAAGCAGTATCGGCAATGTAGAACGCTAGCTTAGCACCAGATAAAGCTAATTTAAAGGGATACTTCACCCTAGAGCTATTTGGAGGTGCTAGTAGCTTCTCCCAGACATTTGTAGAACAGTGAGATATGTTTCACCCATGCCTGGCTAGTGTAAGAGCAATAGTTGAAATTTCGCGGGGAAACTTCATACTCTTACGTCACCCTATGGTAGGAATCGACTGTGGAGATTTCCAGTTGAAACGCGGTTAAATTCTAATTGCCTAAGTGCTTCTGTGGGAATATGTCCGTCCATGTCTACTGAAGAAAAAAGCACTTGCTACAATGAATGGGATCGTGGACAAGCTTTACTTGTAAGGCTTGAACCAAAAATGACTGACGACCGCATATACACTGTATCACTGAAGTTTTCCAGCACACATGGAAAGAGACGTAGCAAGAGGACAATTAACAGATGAGTAAGTTTATTAAACCTATTTTCTGTACCTTGATAATGGAGCACACATCGTGTCTGTGTGGTAATGTTATTGTACTGTATGTGTAGTGTGCCAGCTGTATTTAATAGCTAGCTGAGTGTGTAAATTACTATACCTTACTATATATAGGCTACTCTTTCTAGATAAAGAAAATGGATGGGATCGCATCGCTTTTCAGCTGCTTTCGGGCTGTAGTGCCGGTTAATTTAGCACTTAGATCCCGTTCATAATCTTCCGACCTAAAATGCCAACTACAGACCCTAACTTTTTATAGCCTGTTGTAAAGTGTGAAAGGTTACTCCTTCTTTTTAGGCTTGCTTGTTAATTCTGCAACCAGGTACAGAACACCAAACGGACATGATGAATAGAAATTAGACTACAATTTCAAAAACAAATATGTATAACTTTCTAGCGTCAAGCTCTACAGAGGTGTGCTGTTGAATTGCCCATGTTCTGTGTCGGTGTGTTCAAACGGGGACGGGCACTAAATTCGCTTGGAATTCTGGGAGTTGTGGTAGCTCAAGTTTAGACTGATACAGAAGCACCCCAGTGGATGCGAAAGGAACTGAAACATACTATCGGCTTTTCTCTGATCTATTGAAAAACAACAGACGTGTATATGACATAAATCATTTCTGGTAACGTTTGTAAATGGTATACTATGAAACTGATTTACTGTGGAACACTCTTTTAATCATGTACAGTAACTTAGCCAAATGCCGAGGGGAACCCTCGCCAGTCCAGACCGAAAATATATTATTTTAACTCCAGATAACATACTAAATGTCCGTTTTGTTTCCCATATATTCATGCTACATACCCACAATGACGTGAGCCCACGAACAAGACCTCTGTTTGTTAACCTCTTCATCCCGAGGGTACCCATTGGGACCTTTTCACGCACGTCACATACATCAATTAATTACGTATTGTAAACATGCGCGAAACCCGTCATGTTACATGCTGCTAGAACGGCAAGGATCTCATCTGTAAATCTATCCAATCTGTTTTTGCCAAAAGCAAATAATATAGATGCATGGATTGCATAAAGTCGTAGCAACAAAATTGACTACCGCATTTGCGGCACTGCTGATGCAACATATATGTGATCAATAAACAAACATTTCTCAACATAGCTACGAAAGCCACTATTCAGCCCTTCACAAAGCTGCCAAGCTTTTTGTTCTAGCTCTAACAGGCACGAAACAGTCCAGCAATATATCAGCAAAAACAATTCTTCCCTATATTGTATGATTTTTTTGTAAAACGTGGTTTCTGGTCAACTAATTCCACTTGGCAAGATATGTCAATGCCTTATAGACATTCTGGATTAGTTTAGGCTTCTATACATTGTGCATAATACATAATCACACTGGTTTGAACTTGACTGCCTGTCGACGCTCAAAGCACAACATAAGGTCTCTCTCCCCACCTAGTGAAAAAATGTAACACATCATCCTAACCTGTTTTTCACGCTATTCTGGTGAGAAAGACCTTTCCATAGAGTGGTCAAAACATAGAGTGGTCACATGTTAAAATTGACAAACCAGATCAGGACATGTTCAAAGGCGCATCTGTTCAAATTGAGTTCTCTGTTTTGTTCAGTGCATGCTTTGCGCATTGTGGTTGTACTGCTCTCGGATTTTGACGGATTACAACCTAATTTCTCAACACGGCAGGTTCTAGCAAGAAATATAATAATAATTCATTTGAGTTACAAGACAAACCATTTTGTCAACAACATGAAACAACATGAACACCTGAGCACCACAAATGCTACATTAAAAGTGTATGTAAGTATAGGTTATGTTGTTATTTCATTATATTTATTATGTCTTTACTATGTTATTATTTATTACTTTAAATACTATTTTACTGGTGTATTGTATGAGCACACAACTAGTTAGCCACTAAGCTAAGCTAAGCAATGGGCCTTCCTGTATAATGATCATTGTATTATGATTTGTTACACTACCGTTCCACACAAATGCCCAATTGCCCATACACTAAGTGAACACATTTATTACTGTTTTATATTTATATTTAGTCAATATTTATGTCTAAATTTTAATGTGTATATTTATGTGTATATTTATGTGTGTGTATATGTATATATGAATGATTTCGTAATATTTCACAACATCAAGCTCAAATGGATGGATTCACAAAGTGTTTTTAATTGTGAATGGGGACAGGTTTTAAGACATTTTCTTTTCTTTTGACATGTATACACAGAGAAGATGATTGTAGGGTGATCAGCCATCCCCTCCCATGACCACAGCCGGCTCTACTTACCATCTGCCTCTTCAGCCACAGGCTGCTCTTCCTCAGCCTGATCTAGATCTTATCTAGATAAAACCATTCTGCTCCTTTTTTTCAGCTACGGTTTTCATCAGACACCAAATCAGTCAGTTCAGGGTTAAACTTTACCATAGAATGGTTTATTTCAATGGGGACATAGATAGAGGTCTGGGTAAAGCTTTTAAACTAATTAAAAACGAAGTAAAAACAGATGGTTTTTGATGGAATGTACACATTTAGTGATATTTTTGTGAAATTAAATTAATTTTGCTCCCTGGTGTAAGAGTTCCCTCTCCTCCCTCTCGGAGCCACCGCTCCCATTCGCCTGAGTTTTGAGAGGACATGCTCTATCCTTCTCTATGGGCGCACACAGGTGCACCTGCTTAGTAAATTATAATTCCTTGAGTTGGCCTATTTAAGCCCTGCCTCTTGTGTTTGCTGTTGTTGGTTGTTATTTCTGTTATACGGTGAAGCTAAGGCATTTTCTGTTCAAGTTTATTCTGGTCTCTTTGTTGTGGAAATAAATCACCGCTATTCGCACCTGGCTCCTGTTACTCTTCATTCGTGACAGAACAACCAACCTTCTTATGGAACCAGCGAATACCGGGAATCTGACCGGAGCTTTAGAAGAGCGTGACCGGGTTCTTCACCAGCACCACAACCAGCTGGCAAACCTGGAGGTCGCCATGGAGGAAGTCCTCCAGCACCTGAGGCGAATGAATTCGCCCTCCTCGCCTGCTCCGTCTCCTGCTCAACCAGAGAGACAGCCTTCCTCTTCCACGAGCGCTTCCTTCCTCATGGAGGTTTGTCTCCCGGAGCGCTATGACGGCCACCCGGAGAGGTGCCGGGGGTTCCTCCTCCAATGTGGGCTTTATTTCACCCACCGCACAGGTGGTCGAAGAACAGACAGAGCAAAGATAGCCACTGTTATTTCGCTACTGACAGGCGTTGGAGTGGGCTACGGCCCTTTGGGAGAGCGAGGAGGAGGTCCTCGACGATTACGAGGAGTTTGTGGCTTTGTTCAAGACTGTGTTCGACCATCAGCCTCTAGGGAGAAAGCGAGGAGACAGGCTGCTGCACATTCGCCAGGGCAGTCGCACCACGTCCGAGTATGCCCTGGAGTTCCGCACCCTGTCGGCGGCTAGTGGCTGGAACGAGCCCGCGCTCCTCTCTCTCTTTCGAGAGGGTCTAAGAGAGGAGGTCAAAGTGGAGCTGGCCTGTCGGGACAAGACCGCCTCTCTGGACCAGCTGATCCACATGGCGGTGAAGTTGGACCATCTCCTTCGGGCCCGGGGTAAACCAGCATTACGCACGGCAGCCCGGTAAGAGAACATGGAGCCTGAGGAAGCCATGGAAATGGACACCACCCGTCTTCCACCTGCAGAGAGACACTGTCGCTTTCGACTGGGCCTCTGCCTGTACTGCGGGGAGGGGGGGCACGCCCTGGCTCACTGTACCAACATCAAGGGACCACCGCGCCGACAGGAGAGAGACCAACACCACAAACCCAAGGTAGGCCTAACTGTCTCTGGCATCGCCTCTTTCCATACTGTGTTTGCCTTTCCTATAATCCAACAGGATTACCCTGCTGCTAGCCCATTGTCAGCTCTATTGGATACAGGAGCAGCAGGTAATTTCATGGACGAGGAAGCGGTGAGGGCCTGAAACATCCCCATGGAGGACCTGGAGACCCCCCTTCCGGTGCTGGCTGTGGACGGTAGGCCCGTTGGTTGTGGCAAAGTGACCAGGACCACCACTCCCATGAGGTTAGTTATCGGGGATCATCACGTGGAACAGATAAAGTTCCTGATTATCACCTCTCCTTCGCACCCGGTTGTTCTGGGTATGCCGTGGTTAGTGGCACATAACCCGGGGATTGATTGGAGGGGGAGACGGATTAGGCATTGGGCGTCAGAATGTAACGAGACCTGTAACATTATGTCTGTTTGCTCCACTTCCATTGAGAGTCCTTCTCCCGTGTCTGACTTATCCACGGTCGTGCCTTCTGAGTACCTAGACCTACGAGAGGTGTATTCTGAGACCAAGGGAACCTGTCTTTCCCCTCACCGGCTCTGGGACTGCGCGATAGACCTGCTCCCAGGGGCCCCGCTGCCCCGCAGCCGGGTCTACCCACTATCCGTGGCGGAGATAAAAGCCATGGAGACCTACGTACAGGAGAGCCTGGCGCATGGACACAGTAGAACGTCCACCTCACCAGTCTCGTCTGGGGTGTTCTTTGTCAAAAAGAGGGATGGAGGCCTCCGACCGTGTGTGGATTACCGGACTCTGAACGGCAGTACCCAGAAATACAGGTATCCACTCCCTCTTATACACACCACGGTAGAACAGATGTCAGGAGCCACTCATTACACCAAGCTAGACCTATGCAGCACGTATAACCTGGTACGCATGAGGGAGGGGGATGAATGGAAAATGGCCTTCAGCATCACCTCGGGCCATTATGAATACCTGGTGATGCCGTATGGCCTCACAAATGCCCCTACGGTATTCCAGGCCTTTGTCAACGAGGTCTTTAGGGATCTATTGAACCACTTTGTGGCCATATATATTGATGACATCTTGATATACTCTCCCACCTATGATCAGCATGTTCTGCACGTCAGAGAGGTTCTACTCCGATTGCTCAGACACCGCCTGTACGTGAAGGCGGAGAAGTGTGTTTTTCACCAGTCGTCTGTCTCTTTTCTAGGATACAGGATCACCGACACCGGGCTGGAAATGGAAAGCGACAAGGTGGAGGCTGTTCGATCCTGGCCCGTTCCGACCTCGGCAAAGGCTCTCCAGCGCTTTTTGGGCTTTGCCAACTACTACAGGCGGTTCATCCGCGCTTTCGGTTCCATCGCTGCGCCCCTGACCGCCTTGTTAAAGGGCGGACCGCGCCACCTGGTATGGACCGAGGCGGCGGACCGCGCTTTTTCCACCCTGAAAACCCGGTTCACCACGGCTCCAGTGCTGAAGCACCCAGACCCCAGCCTCCCGTTTGTGGTGGAGGTGGACGCCTCGGAGGTCGGTGTGGGTGCTGTCCTGTCCCAGCACCAGGGCTCCCCGTCCAAGCTGTTTCCATGCGCTTTCTTCTCCAGGAATTTCTGCCCTGCCGAGCGGAACTATGATGTGGGGGACAAGGAGCTCCTGGCGGTGGTGGAGGCATTGAGGAGGTGGAGGCACTGGTTTGAGGGGGCACAACATCGTTTCCTCATATGGACTGACCATCGGAATCTGGAGTACCTCAAGGCGGCCAGGCGGCTCAATTCGCGCCAGGCGAGATGGGCCTTGTTCTTAACCCGGTTCGACTACACCATCACATACCGACCCGGCTCTAAGAACACGAAGGCCGATGCGCTGTCGCGCATGCACAGAGTGGACCCCAAAAACACCGGTCTCCATCGTTCCCCCCGCCCGCTTAGTGGCGCCCATCATCTGGGGGCTGGACGAGGACATCCGAAGACACCAGGCTACCCAGCCCGTTCCGCCTGCCTGCCCACTGGATCGTATGTTTGCTCCTCCTGGGTACAGAGACCGCCTATTGGTCTGGGTGCACACCCTGCCCACGGCGGGACACACCGGAATCCAGCAGACCCTGGAGGCGTTAAGAGACAAGTACTGGTGGGACCACATGAAACAGGACGTAAAACGATACGTCTCCTCCTGCTCCACGTGCGCCCAGAGTACCAGCCCTCGACATCTGCCATATGGGAAGCTGCACCCCTTATCCATACCTCAAAGGCCGTGGTCTCACCTCTCCATAGACTTTATCACTGACCTTCCCCTCTCCAAAGGTAACACCGTCATTTTGGTCGTGGTGGACCGGTTCTCTAAATCATGCCGTTTCCTCCCGTTTCCCAGGCTGCCCACTGCCTTCCAAACAGCCGAGGCCCTGTTTGTTCACGTCTTCCGCCACTACGGGATTCCCGAGGACGTCCTCTCGGATAGAGGACCCCAGTTCATGTCCCGGCTATGGAGAGCATTCATGGACCGGCTGGGCGTCACGGTGAGCCTCACGTCTGGGTACCACCCACAGTCCAATGGACAGTCGGAGAGGGTCAACCAGGAGGTTGGGAGGTTCCTGCGCTCGTACTGTAGGAGTTCACCTGGTGACTTGGCGGACATCCTGCCATGGGCTGAGTACGCCCAGAACTCCTTACGACATACCTCCACTAATCTCACTCCTTTTCAATGCGTCCTAGGGTTCCAGCCTTCCCTAGCGCCCTGGCATCCCAGTAAGTCCCACATTCCAGCGGTGGATGACTGGTTTCGGAGGGCTGAAGCCCTATGGGAGGTAGCGCACACGCGCCTGCAACGGGCTGTGCATCGCCAGAAGACCCAGGCCGATCGGCGCCGGGTTGAGGGTCCTGTGTTCCAACCAGGGGACCGGGTTTGGCTGTCCACCCGCGACATGTCTCTCTCCACTCCATGCCGAAAGCTATCGCCCCGTTACATCGGGCCCTTCCCCGTGCTTCGCCGGGTCAATGACGTCAGCTATACCCTCCGGTTGCCCGCTCATATGAGTCTCTCACTTACCTTTCATGTCTCTCTCCTTAGGCCGGTGGTCCGGGGTCCCTTAAACGATGAGGCGTCGGGTGAGGCCCCTCCTCCTCCTCACCACATCGATGGGGAGGAGGCCTACGCTGTGCGTGACCTCGTCCACTCCCGGAGACGGGGAGGCCGATTGTAGTACCTTGTGGATTGGGAGGTGTACGGCCCGGAGGAGAGGAGCTGGGTTCCGGCTTCTGATGTCCTTGATCCTTCTCTGTGTCGTGACTACCACCTTCGTCGCCCTGATCGTCCTGGTCCCCGTGCCCGTGGCCGCCCTCGCTCTCTCCCTTCCTCCCTCACGGCTGGAGCCGCGTCTCAGAGGGGGGGTTCTGTAAGAGTTCCCTCTCCTCCCTCTCGGAGCCACCGCTCCCATTCGCCTGAGTTTTGAGAGGACATGCTCTATCCTTCTCTATGGGCGCACACAGGTGCACCTGCTTAGTAAATTATAATTCCTTGAGTGGGCCTATTTAAGCCCTGCCTCTTGTGTTTGCTGTTGTTGGTTGTTATTTCTGTTATACGGTGAAGCTAAGGCATTTTCTGTTCAAGTTTATTCTGGTCTCTTTGTTGTGGAAATAAATCAACGCTATTCGCACCTGGCTCCTGTTACACTTCATTCGTGACACCTGGTACCTGATAAAAGTCTAATGGCACTGATGGTGCCCAAATGTACCCAAATGTCCAAATTTCAAAGGCCGCCTAGGACTCCATCAACTAAAACCACTAGAACTTTGGTTTGATTCACACTAATTACATCAAATTTCAAACAGTGTATGTAGTAGTATGTTTTCAAACTGTTTTAGAGCTGCTGATCCATGACCTTCTAATATTATTATCTATGTAACTTTTTCTAGACAGAATGGAAATTTCCATAGATTTATTCTGTGTTCTACTTTTATGTACTCTGACACACTAGTACCCAAATGAAAACTTTCACTTCAGGACAAAACTCACGTATTTCCTTTATTTTGATACCAAGAGTATGTTTATACCCCTATAGTTTTGGAGATATACTCCATTAGATTTGGGCATGTTTTTATTTTTTAAACACTACAAAAAATGCCTAGAGATGAAGAGGTTAAAACGATGTAACTTCAGTTGTGATAAAGATATATGAGTGATTACTCAGCCCAGAAAGCTGTATTCAGTCCAGACCATGTGAAGGGTTCCCCAGGAGGACGCCCCGCAAGGTGATGAAATCTTGCATGGAGCCCAGACCGATTGAAGAAAAGCTAAGAAGTCTGTAAGAGCTGGAATTCTTACTGGTTGGTAGGTGATCAAATACATATGTAATGCAATAAAATGCAAATTAATTATTTAAAAATCATACACTGTGTTTTTCTGGATTTTGTTGTAGATTCCATTTTTTTTACAGTTGAAGTGTACCTATGATAAAAATTACAGACCTCCACATGCTTTGTAAGTAGGAAAAGCTGCAAAATCGACAGTGTATCAAAAACATGTTCTCCCCACTGAGAGATCCTTTGAAAAATATGCGCACAATCCTTAACTGCTCAAAAACTGTTTCTATTACAGTATAGACTTGGTAGGAAAAGTGTTCCTTGCTCTAAAAACATTAATTATTTCTTAGACACACAGAGAGAGGTAAATCTTGCAGAGATAACGTTTTCAAGGTTGCCCAAAGGGAGAATTTGGTCTGTCCAAGAACAGCTGTATTTAACAGTCAGAGCATGTGACAAATAAACAGCTCTACGTTTTTATTAAGAAGCTTTCCCACAATCTTTTTACAAAATAAATGATCAGAACACATCTGTGTGTGTGTGTGTTTGTGTGTGTGTGTGTCCTAATAGCTTTTCTTTGACCTATGAACAAGCCAAGAAAGTTTGACTGGTGGGAGGTTAATGAAGCCTGATACAAGAAAATGTGAGTATGACTCTTCCTCTGGCACACAAGTTTAAAACGACGCACGCAAGTCTACCGGGAGCCACAGTCCTATACGAGAGGGTTCAGGCTCGGACGACACACACAGCACGCATGTCTACCGGGAGCCACAGCTCTATACGAAAGACTTCAGGTTCAAACGACGCACGCTGGTCTACCGGGAGCCACAGCCCTATACGAGAGGCTTCAGGCTCGGACGACACACACACACAGCACGCATGTCTACTGGGAGCCACAGCTCTATACGAAAGACATCAGGTTCAAACGATGCACGCTGGTCTACCGGGAGCTACAGCCCT
Source organism: Umbra pygmaea (assembly GCA_016801145.1). Classification (NCBI taxonomy): domain Eukaryota; kingdom Metazoa; phylum Chordata; class Actinopteri; order Esociformes; family Umbridae; genus Umbra; species Umbra pygmaea. The sequence continues at coordinate 9,810 of JACXGM010031972.1, forward strand.
ATACGAGAGGCTTCAGGCTCAAACGACACACACAGCACGCGTGTCTACCGGGAGCCACAGCTCTATGCGAAATACTTCAGGTTCAAATGACGCACGCTGGTCTACCGGGAGCCACAGCCCTATACGAGAGGCTTCAGGCTCGAACAACGCACAGAAGGGCACACGTGTCTACCGGAAGCCACAGCTCTATACGAAAGACATCAGACTCAAACGAGGCACGTAATTCTACACCCCACGAAAGTACGTCCAGTTCAGTTAAGCGCCATAATGCTCTTGTTGTGTACAGTACTTAATCTGAAAAGGCTGGTAATGTGTTTTACTATTTCTATATTTCTCAACTGGCTATCACAGGAACAAATGTATTACAGTGCACATATTTCTGTATTTCTCAACAGGACAGATGAATGTCACCGAGAAGCAGCTGTGGAGAAAGACATCGTGCATGTACAGTCTTTGGCAGATCATGAGGACCAACCGACGATTGCGGATGTTGAACAAAAATATCTATCTTTCAGTTTATCCATAAAGAAGAACCTGAATGTTTACTACAACAATGGTTATGTTATGTATACAGAGTTTCCAGCAGCCCAGCATTTAGTGAGCCCAATACCCCAGTCTCAGACTACAGAAGAACAGATTGCCTGTTTTGAAAAATTGTGTCTTCACTAGCATGTGTGAAGAGGATTGCTAGCAAACTAGCGAGTTCTACTTATCTAGAAAGCCTGGGAGAGTGGGAAGTTGCAATGAATATCTTTGATTCTTTTTAAAATTACCAAGACGGTTATGTTCAACAACTAATCGGTAGCTTGGATGACGGGGCTAAAAGGGTCAAGTTGAAACGAGGTAAGTGTGTGTGTCTGTGTGTGTGTGTGTGTGTGTGTGTGTGTGTGCCTGCCTGCCTGCCTGTCTGTCTGTCTGTGTGTGCCTGCCTGCCTGTCTGTGTGTGCCTGCCTGCCTGTCTGTCTGTGTGTGCCTGCCTGCCTGTCTGTGTGTGCCTGCCTGCCTGTCTGTGTGTGCCTGCCTGCCTGCCTGTCTGTGTGTGCCTGCCTGCCTGCCTGTCTGTGTGTGCCTGCCTGTCTGTCTGTGTGTGCCTGCCTGCCTGTCTGTTTGTGCCTTGTTTCTTCCACACAGCGTATGGTCATCTGATCACCATGAATATTTGTTAATATTGTGATTGATCACTGAATATATATATTGTATACATGATGGATTATTTTCATTTTAATTGTATGTTTATGTTGTCTTAATTATGTATCATGTTCAAGTTCATTTTATTTCTATAGCATGTTTACAACAGCCACTAGGCTGAACAAAAAGAAAGTAATAAAAACCATAGGTCTGTTTTGATTGTGTTTGCCTGAAAATTCATTTTTTACAGTCAATGGTATGTGACTTTAAAAATAATATGTTTAGTTTGTGAGCGCTGATCGTCACATTAGCTTGTTTTTGTTATGAATTGACAGATGAAGATCCCAATAAAAACAAAGCATGTGTTTCTGATGTAATATTTGTGATGTTCTATGTTAAGGTCAGTAGAGGGTGCAAGATCTGTACCCGTGTTATGGATAGTTAGCATGTGTACACAGTATGATTGACTTAATTAGTCAATTTAATTTTATCCGAGGTAAGAGTTTACCAAAAAATAAGCTAAGTCGATATTAATAGTACTAAACACATAAATAAATTTGGCTATGAAATAAGTCCTCAAAAAAATAATTGAGACAATAAATATACAAGTATTTAAACAATTATAAATATCCTTTCCAAAAAAAATGAATAAATTGTTTCATAATGGTGTGTTCGAAGTGTACATTTACATATTGATCATTTAACAGAAGCTCTTATCCAGAGCGACTTACAGTGTGTGCATACATTATCATGAACTGGGTGAAATAACCATTATTACACAATGAATAGTCAAAAGTGTGCTAAGTGCTAAGAGTGCCAAAATAGATACTGAAAAGAAGTGAATTTCCACATGACATGCCACATGACATTTCATTAGCTTGTACACTAAAATATTAACAATAAATAATACCCATAAGTAATTTATATTTTCCACAATTAGCTCATAAAAATAAGGTGCTTTTTGTTTCAAATTTGTTTAAACTGTACCCAAATGTGTTACAGTTGAGAAAGCAATTTTTAATTATGTAAAGGTGTCACGTTCACAAGTGAGGAGGCAGGCGCGTCTTCACAAATCAACTCTTTATTTCATTCAAACACTGGGAAGAACTGGACAGAAAACAATGAACCACACTGAACAACCAAACAGACAGAACTAAATACTATACTAACGAGGGAAGGAGGTGCAAGTGTGGACTAAACAACAGAACTGATAGGCTGACAAAAACATGTGACGGGATCATGTGATACAAAGAGCGGGAAACCAAACCAAAACAAAACACATAGGGGAAATAACACCCTGTAGTGACACAGAACAAGGACAGAGTCTTACAGACATTGTGACATAACCCCTCACCTAAGGAGCGACACCTGGCGCGACCACTCCACCAATAAACACTGAAACACAAAGACATGCACACAAAGACACAAGAGGTGGAGGGCAAGGGAGGGTAGCGGGGCCCAGGCAAGCGGGGACACAGGAGGCGACCGAGCGGCAGGGAACACAGGAGGCGGCAGGGCGGCAGGGAACACAGGAGGCGGCCGGGTGGCAGGGAACACAGGAGGCGGCCGGGTGGCAGGAACACAGGAGGCGGCCGGACGGCAGGGAACACAGGAGGCGGCCGGGCGGCAGGGAACACAGGAGGCGGCCGGGCGGCAGCTGAGCAGGGGGTCTGGAGGTCCCGTGGCCTCAGCAACGGGGTTCCGGACGGCGGCGTCGGCCGAGCAGGGGGTCCGGACGGCGGCGTCGGCCGAGCAGGGGTTCCGGACGGCGGCGTCGGCCGAGCAGGGGTTCCGGACGGCGGCGTCAGCCGAGCAGGGGGTCCGGACGGCGGCGTCGGCCGAGCAGGGGGTC
>JACXGM010031975.1:0-12788 GCA_016801145.1 Umbra pygmaea
AGCAAGGCAACTGAAAAGAACGTACTGTAGCAATGAAATCACCATATAGACTAATTTAAATGAACTTTGTAAAATATATATTATTGAAAAATATATTAAATAAAAAAATATTTTAAAGAAGTACAAAAATACATTTCTGATTCTGATTATCTTTGGGCCTGCAGAGAAGGCCTTGCAGGCCCTGACGGCCCACCACTGGCTGCCTCCTGTGTGAGGGGAGGTCAGACTCAACAAACATTGTAGAGCATTAACCTGCAGGAGCGTGTCACCACAATGATGTTTGGGAATGACAGGGTGTTGTCAAGTGTCAGGCCAAGGTTCTTAATTGGTCGATAACATGGAGTTGTCAACCATGATTGAGACAGGTGCAATTTCTTTAAGACTGCAAGGGAAGCTCGGCTTCCACTAAAATGTCAAAACATTTATGGTGAAATATGTGCTTTTGTGTTAACATTTTATTGACAAAAACCGCATTGCAACACATTCATCTTGAAGACGAGTTCATTCTGAGTCAGCTACTAGGGTCAAATGACTCTATTTCCTTCTCATACATTCCCATAGCATCACAGTGCATTTCCCTGTTGAAGCCTGGCGACCTAATTCCCACATTTCCTCTCTCGAGTTTAAACTTCAAGTCCTGTATTCAGATCAGGTCATGCAGGATAACAGGGGAAAGCTGTGTGATTACTTGGTGTTCCTTAAATACATGGAGTTGGACAGTGCAATGCATCAGCTTTACAAACTGTTCTCATTAGTGGTCACAATTGGAGCTTACATCTGCAGGTGTAGAAAGGAGCTTCTGTTTAAAGAGGCTCAAGTCCTACACCCGTAACACAGTGAGCCAAGGCCGTTTAAGCAGCCTAGCTCTGCTGGCCATTGAGAGGACACTGGTGAAGTCATTGGAAAAGATGCCTAGTTGGTACGACAGGGTCACAGAGCATTTTCTTTAAAAGGAATGTTGGGCAGAATTTACATATAAATAAATGATTTTTTTTATGATGTAGGCCACAAATGAGCTTCCCCTCTTTTAAAGACCAGCAGCCGCCACTGGATTGAGGCTGAAAGCAATCTGTCTTGTCTAGGTTGAGCTTGAGGATGTACAGCCTTATAGCCAGTTAGAGATGTCAGCCAGGAAGACAGAAATATATGTTGCCATCTGACTTTTAGAAGGATAGGGCAGTCCCTGACTAATACTACTTTTGATTGACCGAGACTTGATTGATCCCTCAAACAATTGAATAGTAAAAATGTTAAATGACAAACAGTACGGTATATATTCATTTGAAGCTGTATATTTCTACAAAGTTTTTTTGTGGTATTTTATAATTTTTTAATGACAACAGTTAGGAAGCAGAGGTAAAGGCAATGTAGAGGAAGATGGAGGGAAAGGGGCTCAGAGCCCTGTCACCAGAGGCACTTGTGGTCTAACCGCTACACCAAACTGGAACACACCTTATCTGGTTTAATAAAATGAGACACAAGCTACAGTAATGTAGTGTTTTTCAGTGGTATCCAAAAAGCTGTTGTATATTATACTTCCAGAAGTAAATATTTGGGTTATACTTTATTTGGACAGTCAAGATTCCTACCTATATATGTTCTACAGCTATCAAAACATCTGATAAATCGAGGGTAAACGTTAGGGAAATTGTTATGTTAATTTATAGTGAGAGGTAGCAAATAGTTTATTAAATTGTTACAGATACTTTAATGTGTATATACAAGACAAAATAGCTCATTATTGACTTCAGGAGACAGATAGGGAACCATTCTCCCTTAATCATCAGGGGGGAGAAAGTGGAGAGGGTCTCTAGTTTTAAGTTTCTGGGGACTCACATCAGTGAGGACCTCACATGTACAATCAGCTCCTCTTACCTGATTGAAAAGGCTCAACAGCGCTCTACTTCTTACGGAAAATGGCAAAGGTCACACTGTCTGCAGAACTTCTTAGAGTCTTGTATCACTGCTCCATTGAAAGCTTTTTAACATACTGTCTGACTGCCTGGTATGGGAATTGCACAGAGGCTGACAGGAAAAGTCTCCAGAGAATTAAATAAATTGCAGAAAAAATAATTGGGCTCCCTCTGCCCTCTGGAGAACGCCTTCAGGACCCGCTGTCTCCACAGAGCTAACAACATCCTGAAAGATGTGACCCACCCCTGTCCTCACCTGATCTGTCTGTTACCCTCTGGGAGGCACTACAGAGCACTGCAAGCTCACCCCTCCAGACTGAAGGACAGCATTTACCCCAGAGCCATCATTGAACTAAACAAAAGCAAACTTCCCCCCAACCTTGGTGACATGAACTATATGTGCCATAATACAACCCGTGTGATATTTGTTACATCAATGGTCCTCAAACCCTTCCATGGAGGGCCTAGTGTATGCTGTTTTTTGGTCTTTCCCTTCAATTAGAGAATTTTAATTAGGACCGAGACTGCCAGGTGATGGGAGATCCTAACCAATTAGTGAGCTACTCCATCAGGCTTGTACAAGGTAAAAGCGAAAACCTGCATACACTAGGCCCTCCATGGAAGGGTTTGAGGACCACTGGTTTACATGCTTTTACAATGCCTGCTTATATATTGACTGAGAAGACTGAGCATGTGTGTATTTTATTGATTTTTTATATTCAGGTACGGCACAGTCAATTTCATGGTACACAAGCTTGTGCAATGACAAAGTCTATTCTATTATCTATATTTTGTAATGTATCTACATATTAACTATCCAAATAAAGTGTTAAGATAAATCAGATAATTCTATCCTTGTGTTCAGATCGGGCGCTTAGTCAGAAGTGTAGTCGGTGAACATAATCATCCTGTGCATAATCAAACTAAAGGCTTCCGTGTAGGGTGAACAGTGTGAAAATAATCGGCAGCTTGGGCGGCGTGGTTGGATGAACCATGTGTGCACCCCTCATCATGCCACAGATCTGTACAAGCGTTGCGGAGTTGCCAACAAGGCAGGATTAGAGAAGGAATTTGAAAGGGAGGAAAATTGTGAAAAATTACAATAAAAAGATTTTGGATGTACTTGGCAGCATCCATTTTCCCCTAAATCCTGACCAATTGCCCAGTCCCCACTGAAGAGAAACACCCCGACAACATAATGTTGCCACCACCGTGCTTCACAGTAGGTATGGTGTGATTTGGGTGGCCGTCAAACATAACGCTTGCAATTCAGTCTAAAAAGTTCCATCATGGTCTCATCTGACCATAAAACCTTTTGCCACATGGCATTAGAAAAAGATTTTCTATAGACACTGTATTATATTAATTATGCTTTAATCATGTTTCAGGCACATGGGCAGTTTAACTTTTGTTGGGTTGGATATGTGTATGTTGTGATGGTGTCAACACAGCAATACTAATCTCATTCCAATCGATCTCAATCCAATCTAACTTATTTGTTTTGTCCTCAAAGTTGATAAGTTGAAAAATGAGCAAGTGTAAGGATTTGAGTGACATTGACACAGGCCAAATTGTTGTGCTAACTAGACAGCTGGGTCAGAGCATCTGCAAAACTGCAGCTCTTGTGGGGTGTTCCCAGTCTGCAGTGCTCAGTACCTATCAAAGGTGGTCCAAGGAAGACAAGCGGTGAACCAGTGACAGGGTCACGGGCTGCCAAGGCTCATTGATGCACATGGACATCGAATGCTGGGCCATGTGTTCTGATCAAATTGCTGAGAAAGTTAATGCTGGTTCTGATAGAAAGGTGTCAGAACACACGGTGCATTGCAGTTTGTTACATATACAGCTGCTGTTTTGGTGGCAAAAGGGGGACCAACACATTAGGCAGGTGGTCATAATGTTATGGCTGATCAGTGTATATATTTTGTTATAAAAGCAAATGGACTTGTGTTTAATGGGTGAAACAACATTATTTTACACAAATACTGGTTATTACACAAAGTTTTATCTAGCACATCAGTGGGGACAGACCCATATAGCCCTAAGTGAGAGAGCTGCCTGATGAGACATTAAAATAATTATTTAAATTCATTTAGGAACATAGAAAAATGATAGATTTCCATCATTGTTCTACTTAAAAATATCCTGAAATGTGAAAGAAATTCTTAAATTAAAATTTGCCAATTGAGTTAGAATGTTGGCTGTAATTTGACGTACAATTCTGTAAACAAGCTAAAAAATGGGTTACACTTTATTTGGAGAGTCTGACATTCCATCTGTATGTGCTCTACAGATAGTTTGTTGTCATATCATCAACAAACTATCAACAAACCATCTGTTGATAAGCAACTAATTGTGTATTTTAAGAGTAGGGGTAAGTTTACAATATGTTTTAGGGTAATGGTTAAGGTTAGGTTTAACATAAGGGGAATGGTTAAGGTTAGGATTAGGGTTAGGGTTAGTAGATAGTTTGTTAAAATGTTGTTGACAGTATGCAGATAATATGTAGAGCATCTAGAGATGGACTCTCAAAATAAAGTGTTACCAAAAAATGTAATTCAGACCAACCAATATGAAGAAGCCTGATATTCTTGTTACATTTTGGACTGTTCAGTTTCAGTCTGATGTTAGATTTGTATTATTTTGAGTCCATTAACAGATAATGTAATAATGTATGTTTGAATGACTTTCAGGTGGAAGAAAGAAAGACAAGGACAAAGAACGTCCAGAGATCTCTCCACCTTCTGACTTTGAACACACCATTCACGTTGGATTTGATGCTGTCACTGGGGAATTTACTGTGAGTAACCAAAAGTTCCTATCAACTTTCTCCGTTATTAAAGGGATGCTTGAATCCCATCCAAGAGTGCCATTATTTCTAGTTGTCTAGTAAATTTACTCCTGCCCACAACCCATAACATTCTCCTCTCTGATAGGGCTTGCCAGAACAATGGGCACGGCTCCTACAAACATCAAACATTACCAAGTCAGAGCAGAAAAAAAACCCACAAGCTGTTCTTGATGTGCTCAAATTCTACGACTCTACAGGCAACAGCCACCAGAAATACCTCAGTTTCTCCTCCTCTGGTAAGCTTTCACACACATAAGGGCAAAAGGTGTTATTGCATGCCTAGTAATCTGAAAATCTTTGTCACCCTCGAGCTCTTCTTCTGGGTTATTGCACCGCATAGCCAGCCCAGACGTGGTGCCATACCCTGACCTCCTTACTGGTTCTATCCATAGGATGAGCCAACCGTAGCTTACGCCTGGCTCCGTGCCCCATAGCTCTCTCCATAAAACCTGGTATGGGAAACCGAGGGGATTGTACCCCTCCTGAACTACCGTGATGTGTAGGGGGTAGGGAGTACAGGCCCCGGATGACTGAAGGCGATCGAGAGATGCCGTAATGACCGCCTCCATTTCATAACTGTTGTAGTCCTCCTCTTCACCCAGATGGTAAGAGGATATGCCTTCACCCAGTGCCACATTCCTTTTTCGCTGCCTTTTGTCAGTCATTGATTCTGTGACGATAAGTGTGCAGGAGTAGCAGGGAGGCAGATGCGAATAAGAAATAAAAACTAAATGTAAACATAAAAAACCCGAAACTAAAAGGACTTTGATGTGTAAAAAAAGCGCCTCGAAGATGTATTTTTATTATTATGACATTTTTTTTTGCTTACCTTTATTTTTTGACAATTTTGCAAGACTTAACTGATGATGCTAGTATTGAGACTTTGAGAACTTCAAGATTGTATGTGCATGTGTGTGTGTGTGCACGTATGTGTAATGGATGCAATCATTCGCCATTGAAAATGTAAATGTATGAGTGCCTGCGAGGTCTGTTGGCATGTGACTAGCTAGTGCATTCCCCTGGAGCAGTTAAACAGGCACCGTGTCAAAATAATGAATTTTTTCCATTCAGCCCAAGGGCACATCTGACATTTTGATCGAAAGAATTATGATTTTTAGCTGGGAATGAAGGCCACACAATTGACCATCGGCAGCCATGGCCATTGTGAAATTCCTACCCTGTTAATTTCTGATGATGAGTCTAAGGATTTCATACAGTCGTATGCAAAAGTTCTATGATTTCTATGATTTTCATTTATAAATAATTGGGTGTTTGGATCAGCAATTTATTTTAATCTATCAAATAACTGAAAGACACAGTAATATTTATATATTACTATATTTATATATATATAATATATATGTGCATAAATTTAGGCACCCCAACAGAAATATCACATCAATATTTAGTTGAGCCTCCTTTAGCAGAAATAACAGCCTCTAGATGCTTCCTATAGCCTGTAATGTGTGTCTAGATTCTATAAGGTATTTTGGACCATTCCTCCTTGCGAAACATTTCCAGTTCAGTTAAGTTTGATGGTTGCTGAGCATGGACAGAACGCTTCAAATCACCCCACAGATTTTCAATGATATTCAGGTCTGGGGACTGGTATGGTCATTATAGAACATTGCACTTGTTCCTCTGCATAAATGCCAGAGTAGATTTGGAGCAGTGTTTTGGGTCCTTGTCTATCCACAAAGTTGGGGTAACTTCAACTTTGTGACTGATTCCTCTACATTTACATAATCTCAAGTATCTGCTGATATTGAGTGGCATCCATATGACTCTCAACTTTAACAAGATTCCTAGTACCGGCCCTGGCCACACAGCCCCACAGCATGATGGATCCTCCACCAAATTTTACTGTGGGTAGCAAGTGTTTGTCTTGGAACACTGTGTTCTTTTGCCACCATGCATAATGCCCCTTGTTATGACCAAATAACTCCATATTTGTTTCATCAGTCCACAGCACCTTCTTCCAAAATGAAGCTGGCTTGTCCAAATGTGCGTTTGTATACTTCAAGCGAAACTCTGTGTGCAGAAAAGGCTTCTTCGCATCACTCTCCCGTACAGCTTCTTCTAGTGCAAAGTGCGCTGAATTGTTGAACAATGCAGCAAGATGATGTTGTAGGTCTTTAGAGGTGGTCTGTGGGCTGTTTTAGACCATTCTCATGATCCTTTACCTTTGCCTCTCCGATATTTTACTTGGCCTGCCATTTCTGGCCTTAATAAGAACTGTGCCCCTTGGTCTTCCATTTCCTCACTATATACCTCACAGTGGACATTGACAGCTTAAATCTCTGCGATAGCTTTTTGTAGTCTTCCCCTAAACCATATTGTTGAACAGTCTTTGTTTTCAGGTCATTTGAGTTGAGTTGTTTTGAGGCCCCCATGTTGCCACTCTTTAGAGGAGAAGCACAGAGAACATAAACTTGCAATTGGCCACCTTAAATGAGAATTCTGGGCGATTTCAAAACGTAGCTCTGTTTGGATATCTGGAGTGCTATCAGTAGCGAGAATAACTCAGCAATCTGTATTGGAAAACCATGTTATCCACCTGCTCCAGTTTACACCCGTTACGCATTTAAGGGGAAAGTTTTAAAATGTGCTTTTAGCCTCTAAACATGTTTGAAATTTCATTACTATAGCCATGTGCAGTGATTCCTTATAGTGAACACACACAAATCTGAAAAATCAGACAGTATACATAGCTCTGTTAATTTTCTGTTTTCCAGTGAAGTCCACACTAGTCGATTGTCGAAGTCATACAATGCAATAATCCAAAACGTATTTTTTCTGCAAAAAAAAACATTTACCTTGGTTCAATAAATGAAAAGGGTGCCCAAATTGATGCACCTGTCTAATTTCATTTTGATGCATATTGCACATTTTCTGTTAATCCAATTAACCTCGTTTCACTAAAAAAATATTACTGTGTCCTTCAGTTATTCGATAGATCAAAATGAAGTTGCTGATCCAAACACACAGTTATACAGTGGGGAGAACAAGTATTTGATCTCTCCACTGTATGTCCTTACACAGCTGATGTCCTTACACAGCTCTCTGGTCTTGGCCATTGTGGAGAGGTTGGAGTCTGTTTGAGTGTGTGGACAGGTGTCTTTTGTACAGGTAAATAGTTCAAACAGGTGCAGTTAAAACAGGTAATGAGTGGAGAACAGGAGGGCTTCTTAAAGAAAAACAAACAGGGCCCGGTTCCCCAAAACGTTCTTATTGCTAAGTAGTTCTTAACCTATTCCTTAACCTCTCTCTTAACCTTATGGCACGGTTCCAGACATGTTCGTACGCTAAGTATATCTTCTGTAAGTCACACTTTCGTAAGGTTGGTCTGGACCATTAGTAAGCTCTCTCTCGTAGCGTTGTTTGAGCTCAAGCCGCTAGTCGCCGCCACTGTGCAGCAGTCTTTAGAAATCAGTGCAGCGCAGTACAAGTCAAACTATAGTATGTTGACAATGGTTGCCTCAACAATGATTTTATGGACACTTTAAGACTAATGATAAAACATGTTCGCAATGGATACAGGCCTATTTATGAAATTGATTTTATTTGGTATCAGAACTAATATGTGGTAATTAGCCAAGGCTATTTCGTAATGTCATTAAAGCGTTTAAATTGGCAATCACTTTTGATAATTAAAGTCTGGCAAACAATTTGGCTCTAAATGGCTAAGATCTAGAAATGGGTAAGCATGGTGGTGTCCAGTAAGCGACCAACTATGGCAGGGATACAACGTGTCCTTGTATTGAATCAAAGACGGCGCCTGCCGCGGAGCCGTTTAGTCCATGTCAATTGTTTTATTCGGCAAAACTGAAGCCCTTTTGAGATTTTTCCTGACGTCCTGCCAGGACCTCGGTGTGCCTGATCCGGAGGCAGCCTTCCTATGTCGCGCCATAGCTCTTTTTTGTTGCTGTTGCGCAAGTTATTCCGAAAGCTGGAAAACAGTGTCACCTTGTGCAAGCTCACCTCGTCCAGCAAAAGTTCAAGTTCCTCTGACGAGAAGCTTGGTGCCCTTTCTTTACGTTGCTTCCCCACCCTATTCTCTATCTAACTCTCTCTCTCTGTTCATTGTAGATTGCTTTTTATTGTAAACATTAGCCAATGTCAATCAAAACCACATTAAACAGAAGTAACTGAAGCTGCTTGCCAATCAATTCTGATTTTAAAGTACCTTACCATTGATATAAAAGTGTATTACATCATTTTTAGAAGTCGTTAAACCCACGTCAAGTAGCGGGACAAGTGGCACAACGGGATGAGGAGGGTGAAGGATTAGCGAGGGATACCCGGTTTGTCTACCAGTCACAACATATCATATGAACACATTACTGACAATTTGATAATTTATTTAGTAAGTCTATATTTTACTAACTTAAACTATGCTAAAATAAATGTTACTGGAATAATTTGAGGAATGTTTCATTTACATAGAACGTGTTGTCTTTCTTAACACCGTAATGCACCTTCGTGAAGTGAAAAATGGATTCTTGAGCAATCGATGACAACAGATTCAGCACCTTCCCTTAGGACAGCGCCTTTGTAACGTCGAACTTAAGAGGCAGCGCGTTAAGAAGTTTCCTAAGGGACACTTCGGGGAACACACTTAGGAACATAAACAACTTCGGTAAGATTTATCTTTTTGAGTCTTCTTAGCGCACTAAGAATGAACGTTATCGGGGAACCGGGCCCAGGTCTGTGAGAGCTGAAATTCTTACTGGTTGGTAGGTGATCAAAAACATATGTCATGCAATCTCTCACAGTTGAAGTGTACCTATGATGAAAGTTACAGACCTCTACATGTTTTGTAAGTAGGAAAACCTGCAAATCTGCAGTGTATCAAATACTTGTTCTCCCCACTGTATATAAATGAAAATCATGGACATTTTCAGGGTTGCCTAAACTTCTGTGCAATAGGGTTCCACTTCAGAAATTATTTTAGCAAATAGGCTATAGCCTAATATTGGGAAAGGGATAGAGAACATCGCAAAACAATATTGCAAGATAGGCGAATGTCACAAGGAGTCGTGTCAATAAAAACTATAAAAACATGATGTATAGTACATCATTCTACATACATAATAAGTGTTCACCTAACGAAGTAACACACATCAAACTTATTAGGCTCTGATTTAATTACTTTACGTTGGAATAAATATAGCCTATTCATAATTTTCTACAACTGACTACTTTAAATGTAGCCTACTGGGTCACCCGGTCTGATGTCACAGTAATTTAATAAACCCAGCACAAAAAAGATTAAAAGAAAAATGGTTATGGAGTTGCTATAGCTACAGAGTGTGCATAATCCAATGAATATTTAATGGGGTGAAAAGCAATAAAACAATAACAGAAAAAATTAAACAGACCTTGCAATAAAGATGAGAAAATAATGAAAATATTATATATATGATTCATTTAATTATTATGTTCAGACAGGTCCTGCTTATTTTGAGATTGGCCTGAACTGTAGCCTTTACGCATCTCCAGTGGCCTTATAATAAATCTGTACATTTTGATCATTTGAAACAGACTCATGGCTTTATTTTTTGTTTCTACTCTTCCAAACAGCCATAAACATTTAACTAAATATTGAAACATAGCAAATACAAATTTGTGATTGTTTGTGTTACACCGGCATTGAATCGTGTGACCATATTCTCTAATTAAATTAAAAGAGTTGAATATTAACGACAAATAACAAACTGTAACAAAATACAATCATTAATTTACCATTTACAACATAATCTCTTAGCTTGCTGCATAAACAGACTGTGTTCAAAGTCAAGCTAGACTAACAAGGAAAACTGTCTTACTAATTAGAGTATTTATTTTTTCCATGGAACATTGCTAATTGTTTAACTGAAAAAGATCAGGTCGATTCACAACATTTTGTAGGACAGAAAATCATTTGCTTCAATCAATTAAAATAGTTGCAAAGGATTGTATCTACTTTAAGACAAGCTGCAACAATGTGTTGTATAAAGTGTGTGCTCTTGCATGCTGCATCGCTGCAAAGACGTACCTGTCTTCCATTCATATAAAAAATGCACAGCATGTTCTGCATTTTACATTCCCAGTGGTTTTAAGAACTATGTCAAATGCTTTGCAAACATCAGACTTCCCTTTTCCCTCCTGAGCAGCCAATTTACATTCACCTTTCCTAAGCGCCATCTGTAAACTACGGCCTCTGCATCCATTTGGCTGACTCCCATATTTTACCACCACACCTGTTCTTGGAGTTCTGTCTACAAGTGTCACGTTACAATAATAATGGAATTTTGTAAGGTAGTGTAGCCTAATATTTCTGAGTGAACGGAAGAAAAAAAGATTGCAGCTAATATTTTAAATATGATTCATTGTTTTAAAAAACTGTCAAATGCCAGAAGCCCAGCAGGCCCAAATTAATTAGTAGAATTTAAGGCCGGCCTGGTCCAATTTCTGGCTGGGCCATCTGGTTTTCTCGGGTTCGAGCTGAGATTGACAACTCTCCTGAGAGGTGGAGTGACAGAAGCATCAGAAAAAAAACACAATATGCTCACATGCTGTGTTATACACATAAGAGTGTGTTGTTGATGATGTTCAATAATGTGCGATTTCCCTCTTTTAAAAGGTCCATTATGTGTTCAATAGTACACACTAATTAAATTAATAACTTAGTATGATGTATTGCAGCATTGCACTATTTGACGCTTTTCCACAGCAGAGAGATTCTTTTCATTTCCCATATTGCTTGAAACCTTTGGCCTGCTTAATAATGTGGAACGTCCTTCTTAAGTTATTTTCCTTTAATTGGGCTCACCTGGCAAACTAATTATCACGGGTGTCTGAGATTGATTTCAGTGATCCAAAGAGCCCGGAGACACAATACCATCCATGTGTTTGATTGAAAAACTAAATATTTAATGTTTATCACACTTATTTCCAATTTGCATAATAATTTGGAACATGGTGTAAATTACATAAGAATAACAGATTGTAGTTTAAACAATTGTCTTAAACAGGTTTAGAGGGGTCTTAATCCATACTATCCCTTTTATCACTCACCTCAACCTCCATCCTACTGCCCCTCACATCCATCTGACGGTCTCCTAACACTGGCTCAGACTCACCGCTGAATAAGTCAAGTAAGTCAGTCAGAGAAACAAAGTGCCCATTTCCAGAGCAGTTCAGGACAACAGGTAACTACAGGTATGTATGTAGTGCCAGATACCGGTATTTAATGTTGTAACTTACAATTCAGTTTGCTAATGATGCATAAAGGCTCGGAAGGTTTCTTTTTCAGAATCAGAAACTGAAAAAGGTATATTGCCAAGTAAGTTACAACAAACAATACATTTTTCCTGGTCTGTTGGCGCATGTCTTTTTTGTATATGAAAGAGTAACATAAACAGTAGAGGTGGGAATTGGCAAAAATGTGACGATTCGATAGTATTGCGATATTTGGGCCACGATTCAATATTATTGCAATTCTTAACATATTGCAATACTGCAAGTATTGCGATTCGATTCTGCGATATATTGCGATTCATGTCCCCCATATTATTCAAAGGCATTACAAAAAATGAGGAAAATAAGACTGCAATGTCACATTTAATTATGTGAACATTCTCTTCTACGCATTAACTGAAGTGCAGAAACTTAGGAGGGTATTGCCAAAATGTTTTCCTTGAACATTCAGGATACAAGACCTTATTACAGGACAGGACATACCGGTAATTATTCTCTGAATAGGAGACCTCTCATATGAATGATGAGCTCCCTGCACATAACGAAAAAAATATTTTTAACACATTTGTGACGGATAACATTACGTCTCCCGCTGGTTACTGCATTGTGCAACTCAGAACCTCCTGCTGGCTGCTGCGTGACGCAGCAATTTGTATTTGTCAACCTTCTTATGATGCGTGCAGCATAGAATGCACTGTTATTTATTCAAATACACATGAGATGTTTCATGTGGAGTTTTCTAAAGACGACGTAACCACCCAAATGTACCGTCGTTCACTGAA
>JACXGM010031976.1:0-12789 GCA_016801145.1 Umbra pygmaea
GCAAGGCAACTGAGAAGAACGTACTGTAGCAATGAAATCACCATATAGACTAATTTAAATGAACTTTGTAAAATATATATTATTGAAAAATATATTAAATAAAAAAATATATTAAAGAAGTACAAAAATACATTTCTGATTCTGATTATCTTTGGGCCTGCAGAGAAGGCCTTGCAGGCCCTGACGGCCCACCACTGCTAGTGACAGTAGAGAACACAGAGCTCTACATCCACACCTAGTAACTAATGACAGTAGTGAACACAGAGCTCTATGTACAGTAGATACCATTTGTGAACGGTACACTCCTCAACTTTGACTGGCCGGCTGGTGATCTAGGCTGGCGTGTGGCTGTGTGGTGGTGGTGTCTGTACACTACTGTTCTCCCGGCTCTACTAGGCCCACATCCAGCCCGGTGGCTGTGGTTTTAGGCAGCGCGAGGGTAAGGGGGATACATGCAGGTTCCAGTCTATAAAGTCACTGTAGAGAGAAAACGGCTATTCATTCCAGACAAAGAGTTTTCACATGACCAAACTAAGGGACCGGGCCTTCTAGACTGACCAACACATAGTGCTTCCTTTACAATCTCCACCCCTTTCAAACCACTCTTTCGCTCACTGTTATAGGACACAGTATTTCACAACTTTGGCATCTCAATATGAATTTTATGTTTTCTTACACTCTAATAAGACTGTTTCTACATTCGTATGCTGTATTACTATGACAATATTGAGCTGAACTGAGTTAAGAGGAGCACCAAGGTCGTAACATCTGACTCCTACTCTATATTCACTATTATTTACTTGTGACCATTTCACCAGTGACAACGTACTTAGCTTTGTATAAAGTGTATAACTGACGTTACTATGGAGATGATTTGTCTTCCGGCACTTTCTGTGTCTTCACCTTCCTGTGTTTGTGTCTGTATATAGAAACGTGCAAGATGTCGATATTCACTAGCTGGTCTGCTACATAGAATCTACCATCCTTATAGCTGTAATCTTTACATGGTGAAACTGCCTCGTCTGAAGTATGAAATCGATTTAAAAAATATGTCAAACTTAATAAATACAAATTCGTACCTCAGACATCACTGCACCTCTGTAGACCCATGATCAGACATCAGAGTATTTATTGTACCTTTATTTCATACACTACCACACACTGTTTTTATAAATCTCTGACTTGAGAAACGCTCTCTCAGAGAAACGTAGCGGTACCTTCAGGCTGTGCTGTGAAATATTTGGTTGCTACATGGGAAACAACGGATTGTTAACAACTTTGTAGATAGGAACACATTTACTCAACCAGGTGGTAAGTAGACAACATTGAGATGTAATAAACTTTCATGTAAAAGCACTCTAATGCTGTAAAACTAAAGTGTAACACTAACCACTTTAGTTTTGTGATGAAGCTAAAAAAAACAGTTATTTTGTTCTTGTCTTGGTCCATTGAGACATCAGATGTGTAAGTTGCGTGCGCAGTTATCTTGGTCCATGGCCAGGCTGACATTGTGCTGTAACCGTTTTGAGATGACAGGACCGATATGGCCTTTCCAAAGTCACTGATGATACATCCTTAGATGTCTGAGTTACGAGGCCATGTAGAATATGGTAATTTATCATTGTAAATATTTTATCAATTTTCTGTTTTCTTAACAACTGTCTCAGCTTGTGTTTTCTCAGCTCGGGCAGGTATGGTATCTGTCTCAACTGAGCGGCTTCTTTCAGTTTTCCAGTCGAGAGAAAAAGGAGATTGAGCATCCTATCATGAGATAACTGGGCTGTCCATATTAAACCCTGTAGGTTCACACTGGTAGTGGGGACTGTCTGAGTGCTGAACACACTGGTTCAGTAAATTAGTTTCAGACCTCCTACGGTCCGTGGTGTTTAGCCAGCCAGCCCAGCGCCCAGAGACGTGAATCTCCTGGCTGGTTTTCCCAGAGACCTCTTTGTGACTCGGTTAAAGAGATGTCCCAATACTATTCCCATCACCTTGCCTCCCCCCATCCCTAGAGAAAAGCATGGCCTTTGCACAGCGCATGCTGTTTCTACGGCTCCCATTGTTCCCCGGTTGCTAAGCAATGGCTGGGGCCTCATTTGGTCACCGTGGTTACGAAGGGGGCCTGGGTATTTGGTTAGGGGTCAGGCCTAACAGAGGTGGCATAATGGAGGTGTATATGTGTGTGTATGTGTGTGATTGTGTGTGTTTGTGTGCGTGTTTGGTTAGGGGTCAGGCCTAACAGAGGTGGGACAATAGAGAGGGCCATGACAGTTCCCTCCTCTGCCATTTAGAAGCTATTCACCATCCTCTGCCTTCCCTTCACACACCCACTCCCTCGCTTTGACAGACAAGACCAGGGGGCTGGCAGAGGGGTGTCAGTGAGGGGGGTGTCAGGTAGAGGGGTGTCAGACAGGGGTGTGTCAGGCGCAGGGGAGTGTCAGTTAGGAGGGTGTCAGGCAGAAGAGTGTCAGTCAGGGGGTGGCAGACTGTGGTGTCAGTTAGGGGGTGTCCGTCAGGGGGTGTGAATGTCCTTATTGTCTCTAGTCATTTTCTAGATCAGTCTGAGGAATAGTTGGATAAAATATTTTTATTTTAAGTTTAAAATTTAAAGGCTGGCAACTAAGTTTGGGGATAGCCTAAATTCTATAGTCACTTCTGTCCTATGTAAACCACCAGAGTTGACATTTTAAAGCTTTATAAGATGCCTGCTCCATATACAAGACCTGTTTTTCCATCATCAGCCGTCCCCTCCACTCTACTGACTGCTCCTCCCTCCGCTAAAAGCACCTTGTTTGTTGCGTTCCATCGAAGAGGATACTGCATCTACCAATAATTTCTGCTCATCCTCTAAATGATTTTAGCTCTGGTGTCTCTTTCAGCTAATTTAGAACTACAGTAATGCAAAAAACAAACCAGCAGCCCCCTCAACCCCGTTTAGACATGCTCAGCCAGCCTCATCCATGTGCTAACTATCCGTTCTTTCTTTCTCACTGGGCTTGTGTTCATTTGACTGCTGCAATCACGCCATCGCTCAGGAACCTTTTTCTTCACCCTTACCTCCTCTCAAACTGCAGACATGTTTCCTAGCTTCCATTTCCTGGAGAATATTTGTGGCAACTGAGCTTCACAACTCGGTGCGAAGCAGCTTCACGTGGCTTTTCATTGACTCAACCTTGGTAATGCTTCTAAAGTCTCGCAGATGCAGGATCCACGACCCTCCTGACACTTCTCAACGCCAGGGCTGCCTTCAACAAAGTAGATCAGACCATTTTACTGCGCCTCAGAGAGCACACTGCCATCTTTGGAACTGCCATGTGTGGGACTGCCCTAAACTGGTTCACATTACACATCTATCCAAGCAGTACTGCACCCGCGGGGAGGCAAGATCATTTTACATTCTTATCCAGAGTGACTTACAGTAAATACAGGGACATTAACCCAGACCTACAGTACAAGGACACAACGACATTTAGCTCAGTCGGGAATCGAGCCGACAACCTTCCGACTACAAGTCAGACTCCCTAACCACTGAGCCATCTGACCTTCCTGATCAGAAGAGTTTGTCAAAACACTGGTGTCCCACAAGCATCAGTGCTGGGACCTATTCATTCCTGGACAGATCTTCCAACTGCACAGTGTCCAATTCCACTGTCTGCATTAAAACCCTGCCTGATACAACATCTGCTCTGTCAACATTGTCCAGCTGTCTGGATGAGGTCAAATGTTGGAGGCAGAAATATTTCCACCAGCTCAACAGCAGCAAGACAGAAGAAGTGCTGATAAGCTGTCACAGCAGATCAACTCCTGCAGCATTCTCTAATGTAAGCCGGCTCTCTCCTTTACCGTCTACATTCGTCACGTCTGTAAAACATAACTATATCACCTTAAGGACATCTCTCGCAAAGACCCTTTCTGAAACATGGAATGCAGCAGCGCTTTTCCACGCTTTTAGTTTCTCAAGAATTGATCGTGGAAAGTATTTGGGTCTCTCCCTGCAAACTCAATTGATAAGTTACAGCTCATTTACATATAGCTTCCCACATCACCCGCACTAATTTGTAAATTTTTACTCAAAATATAATGTACATGTTTTAAATGCGTATGCACTTTGAGATTATTGGTGTATGATGAAAGGAACGTTAGATCCATTATGATTCTAATGGTATTGTTTTGATTAAAAGTATTACTGATGTTTTTTAATGTATTCAGGTTCACATTGCAGAACAAACCAGTAAGAGGATGTGTGCCACTACTCCCTAATTAAAGTGAAATGGTCTCTCGTGTTCCTCCGTATCGCTCTTCTTCCTTCCTCCTGCTCTAGTTGGGAGAGCTTCTTTGTTCCCTCTCCTGAATTCCGATCTTCAATCGTCAGGCTGGCTGTGACTGGCCCAGGCTTGGAGTACCCTGGAGTGGCTTTCACAGCCCTACGCACGCACGCACACACACACGCACACACGCACACACACACACACATGCATGCACAGACCCACGCACACTCACACGCACACACACACACACACATACACATGCATGCACAGACGCACGCACACTCACACACACTCCAGTTTTGTTGCACTCAGGGAGTGATATTTTGGGGAATATGTGTTTTTATACGAATGCGAGTTGTTCCCTTCAGTCTTCGATCCATTTGCTCTCCTGCTAACTCTCCTTAATACTCTCTGTTTCTGATTTTTGATTTATGCCCCCTTTCCCTCCTTGTTAAAGAAATGCAGATATTACATGATGCCAGCTGCATAGTGCCCTGTATTCCACTGCTAGTTTGCTTCTTAAGCTAAGCAGGCTTGGGCCTGGTTAGTCCTTGGATGGGAGACCAATGCTGCTGGAAGTGGTATTGGGGGGGCAGTAGGGGGCACACTTCCCTCTGGTCTTAAGATAAGTCCCAATGCCCACGGGCTGTGAAGGTGACATCTGCCCTGTGTAGCGTGCCGTCTTTTGGATGGGACGTTAAACGGGTGTCCTGACTGTCTGTGTTCACTAAAGACTCTGTAGCACTTAACGTAAGTGTAGGTGTGTTAACCTGTGTGTGCTTACGTGAACACTTTTCCTGGGAGACCAGTCTGTGTGTTTACGTGAACACTTTTCCTGGGAGACCAGTCTGTGT
This sequence comes from Umbra pygmaea, assembly GCA_016801145.1. NCBI lineage: Eukaryota > Metazoa > Chordata > Actinopteri > Esociformes > Umbridae > Umbra > Umbra pygmaea. The sequence continues at coordinate 5,123 of JACXGM010031976.1, forward strand.
GTTTACGTGAACACTTTTCCTGGGAGACCAGTCTGTGTGTTTACGTGAACACTTTTCCTGGGAGACCAGTCTGTGTGTTTACATGAACACTTTTCCTGGGAGACCAGTCTGTGTGTTTACATGAACACTTTTCCTGGGAGACCAGTCTGTGTGTTCACATTAACACTTTTCCTGGGAGACCAGTCTGTCTGTTCAAATAAACACTTTTCCTGGGAGACCAGTCTGTGTGTTCACATAAACACTATTCCTGGGAGACCAGTCTGTGTGTTCACATTAACACTTTTTCTTGGAGACCATCTATGTGTTCACATTAACACTTTTTCTTGGAGAACAGACTGTGTGTTCACATTAACACTTTTTCTGTGGGATCAGTTTGTGTGTGTGTGTCTCTAACCAGTAGTTCATAAAAAGGTGCAATGGATTAGGCGTTAAACCAGGGCCTATGTAGGAATGTGAAACATCCATAGAGTGAATGAGAAGAGTACAGCATGCCCACACACTGTCACCGCAGAGGGCCTACTAATCTCTACCCATATTTGGGTGTGTCAGTGATACACACACTCACTCATACACACTTGTTACTGAGCGGCCATCCCAGGTTGATGTGAAATTAGGCGTTCATCCAGAATGGAAAAATGTCTAAATATTAATTTAAAATGAATGGTTTTGTGATTTTATACAGATGTCCAGTTTGCTAAAGTATAGTGGACAGGGATTTTAGATAGATGTTGAGCGAATGAGTTTGAGATAAAAGCTTGTGAGTAATCCATTAAGGGACAATTTTTTTTATTAAGTAGTATCACTTTCCTTGATTTTTTTATTACTGCGTTGAATAATGACATGAGTTGTGAGATTACCTTGTAATTGCTCTGCATCCTGAATTACGTCATATGTTAATACCACATACATTAGTACGGTACTCGACTGGGCTCAGGGTAATTCATTTGTTACTGCCACACACAGTATTACAGTACTCGACTGGGCTCAGGGTAACTCATATGTTACTGCCACATACTGTACAGTACTCGACTGGGCTCAGGGTCACATTCAATTCAATGGTTTCAGGAAGTGAATTTGAAAATGAGAAACACTTTCCATTTATTTTAGAATTGGGGTTTTCAATTCATCCCCGGCACTGAATGGAAATGGTATCAACACTACTCTGGTATCCAGGCCCTCTGTAGGACAAACCACTGGTGCTCTCAGTGTCATTGTGGATTGGCTGGTAACCTTTCTTTGTGCTTGTGTTTGGAGTTGTAACCTTTCTTTGTGTGTCAGTGTGTGTGAATGTGTGTCTGTGTATCTGGTTTAGCCTGACTCCCTTTCGTCATAAATCACTGTCAGATTCCAGTGACACAAACAAAGGCCGCGTCCCTGGCTGGATAATGAGACTGTTTGTGCCTGCGTGGCTCAGGGCGTCAGGCCTCCACAGCCCTTCATTAGGACGTCAATGCCAAACCTTCCCGCAGAGTTTATGAAATTCATTGAGTGTGAGATGGGCTTTATTCTTTTAGATTAATATTGCAGGCAGGCTGCACCACGCCGGGTGAAAAAGCACTCCATCGATCTCATTTAAGGAGAGAGGGATGAAGGAGGGATAGAGAGAAGGGCGAGGCAATGGTGGAAAAAGGGATGAGGGAGGGTTGGAGAGAAGGATGAGGCAAGGGCCGGAGAGAGGGATGATGGAGGGATGGAGAGAAGGATGAGGGAGGGGTGCAGAGAAGGATGAGAGATGGATGAGGGGCGGATGATAAAGATGAGGGGTGATGGAGAGAAGGATGAGGAAGGATGGTTAGAGGAATGAGGGAGGGGTGGAGAGTGGGATGAGGGAGGGAGGGATGAGGAAGGGATGAAGTAAGAATGAGGGAGAGATGGAGAGAAGGATGAGGGGCGGATGAGGGGCGGATGAGGGATGATAGAGAGAAGGATGAGGGAGGGATAAAGAGAGGGATGAGGGAGGAATAAGGGAGGAATGAGGGAGGAATAGAGAGAAGGATGAAGGAGGAAGCAGAATGAATAGACAGGGGACTGCAGTTGATCACTGCTGCTTTCAGGAATTATGAGTATGTGTGGGTGTGTGTGTGTGTGTGTGTGTGTGTGCGCGCGTGCGCGCGTGTGCGTGCGTGCGTGCGTGCGTGCGTGTGTGTGTGTACGTGTGTGTCAGAAGCGCCACCACACAGGGGGCTGTTAAATAAATGATGTTTGAAATGAGAACAGCTCTCCGCAGACCAACCCTGATTTGGTTGCTTAGAAGTGACTTTTTAGAACACACACACCACCACACACACACACACACACACACACACACACACACACACACACACACACACACACACACACACACACACACACACACACACACACACACACACAATGTGGACACACACAAACACCCACACACAATTTGGAGACACACCAACACACACACATAATGTGAAAACACACATGGTTTCTGGCATTCCTTTTGTTTCCTGAATTCCACCCAGGGTGGCAGAAGCCTGGGCTGCGTTACAGAGCTCAGCTAAGTAAACAAGGATAAAGACAGGGATTTACCCTGCTTAAGAGGGAGGAAGCTGAGGACAGACCCAGGGTTTACCCCTGTATCTGATGGTTCCAACAGGAAGCATGCTGTTTGTGCTGTGTTTCCTGGTTGCTGTGTTTACACGGTTACTGCTGTACCATATCATTTTACCTCTATCATGTTCCTTCACAATGACTGTCTTACCACAGACAAAATGCCCCTTTTCTCAAACACTCGAAATGGAACAGTGTGTGTATGTACTTACAGTATGTGTTTGTGTGAGCGTGGGTGCATTTGTGTGTGCACACGTTTGTGTGTGTGTTGGTGTGTGTTTGTGCGCACGTGTGTTAGGGAGCGTATAAAGACTTCAAGCAGGAATCCCACAGCTTCATTGTTCTTACTTTATTTCCAAACACGCTGCTGCTGTAACGGTCAAATGGAAACAGAAAAAAGTACAAATAGAGAATGTTGCAATTCCTCAGTGCAAAAATCACCACTTTATTATTACTTTTTTAATGTTAATTACTTTTTGTTATTTCTATACATTTTTACACATCTTGTTTGTTACTAATTATCTATATGCTATTTTGAATTTCTCTCTCACTTTAGCTTATCGAAATTGGGAAAAGGCAGTACGGTGGAGAGAGAAAAGACAAAAAATGAGACAGATTGAAATTGAGAGAGAAGCTCCAATATTTGTTAGTCAAAATTCCGCAGTGTGCAATCACAGCAGCACGATTTGTGACCCGTTGCCATGAGGAAAGGACAACCAGGTTAACAACAACTTCGGGAACATAACATATGCAATGTCTTAATTTATTCCATGTTCTAATATTTGTAAGATTCTCACATTACTGTACATATTCTATTGAAAGTGCATTAATCTTTTAACAGTTGTGTGCCAGAAATCTTTAACTTGTTGTTTTTCTCCCTTTTTCATTTATCATTTATTTATTTGTATTTTTTTTCTTCACATAACTATGATTGAAATATTTATTTTCCACTTGCTATGGCAATGTACACAATCGTATCCCAAGCCGAAAAATTGAGAGCGGGAGAGAGATTCAACACTGCAGACGTTTTTATTCTCTCTTCAAATATTCAGGATTGAGATGATCACCGTGTGTGTGTTCATGCTAACATAGATTCTTGCCAGACTGCCAGTGTTGTGTGTGTGGCGTCTGCAATGATCCTGCTGATTTCAGCATCCAGGTAGAGGACATAGAACCTTGCAGATAGATAATGTCCTGAAGAAGCCCTTAATGAGAGCCGCCATGTCCCGGGGAGGTTGTGCAGAGAGGAAAGAGGAATAGATGAAGTTAGACAGACTGGTGGTGTCAGAGAAGTCCAAATGTTAACATTCTAGCATCTCTTTAACACTGTCTGTGTCACAATATTGTGGGGACATTTGGGCATGTTGTGAACTGAACTGTTATGGTTGATTTATGTTCATGGATTTTGGGTCAATATATGATTGATGTAAATATGGGCTTTTGTTATATAGTATGGAATTGTGGCGCACCCCCTTCTGGGAACTGAGGTATGTAGCCGTTTAATCTGGGTATACCCATTACACCGGAGTGTAGCTGATTCTGTGTTAGTAATTAGCACGGCTACAACTTTTTTAGTGTCTCAGAAGGTGGGGCACGTCATTGAAGGTTCACGACAGTCTGAGTTTGCTGCTGAGTGTCTGGCTGACAGTCCACATGATTAACCTATTAATATGGAGCCTGACCAATCAGGGAGGGTCTCAGGACAGAGGAGCAGAAAGTGGACACATGAAAGACATTAGACCGGATACGTGAGGTGGTTGGAGACCTGTGTTTGTGTGTGTGTGTCTGAGCAGATCCAAGGCCAATGTTTATTGGCCCGCTTGTAATTGTTATTAATGTACATCTGCAGAGGCAACAGTCCAGCGCATTCTCACGGCAAGACGTGGGTAACCGTATGTAATGGAAATTTCGTCGCATTACGTAGGCAGACTTACGATATGGCCAATTAGAATGTGAGTTTTTTTTATGTATCGACTCTCTTCTATACTGGAACACTTTCAACGATAGGCTGATCATTTACAATTTAAAGTACTTGGGGAACTTTTAGTTCAAGGATAACATGCTAGGTTAGTGAGGTTAAGGTTAGGGTAAGGTGAAGTTACGGTTAGGGTAAGGTTAAGGTAAGCTGACTTTTTTACATTTCATAAACATTCGAGGCATATGTTTTCCTGCCTCCGGAAACGTCACATCTAAATATATTTCTGGATATATTTCGTTCGATTTTGTACGCATCGCCATGGAAACAGCCTGGTCAGTCGTGACATCAGTTCATTTTGTGCCCATTTTTGTCTGTTTCTCTCTCTCTTATCACACTGCCTTGCCTCCTGTCCTGGACCAGTGGTGGTGTGATCAGATTGTTCCATCATTGAGACAGCTAATGAGCATGGACAGAGACAGAAACTTTTCACAAAGACATCAAAGAACAACGGCTACTGATGCCCAGTGAATTGGGGGCCGGCCCCTGTCCTCTGCCTCCTGAATCCCAGTAATATGCTGGGTTAGCCCTCAGTGAGACACCCAGGGGTCTGCATCAACAGACAGACAGAATGCAGTGGATGAGTTGTCCATCATGACTCTTGTTGGGTTATTGTTCTTCCACGTGTTGCCGTGGTAATGCGCTGTTGGTTTAAGTGTGATCATCTGAGTTTGGATCTGTGTTATCCCATTGAGCTAAAGCCAACGCCAATATATGTTTTATGAAAACATTAATTACTTTACTAATTACTAAATTATGTTATTAATCTGACATTTATGTCAGGACAAAATCCAAATCACTCTGTTTGACTTCATTATTGTCCACCTAAAATATTATAAAATATAAATACAATTTAAACAGGTTTTAAATTGATCTGCAATTATAATAGTTTTTAAACATAAATGAACATACATATGTGTCTTTTGAAAATGTTTGAGTAAATATCCCGTATGTACTGTTAAGTCCTACCACAAACTGATTTCAACCATTGTACAGTTTCTAAATTAATTTAATGAATCCAATGTTTTAATGGAATGTTGTAATCCTGTCCTAGAGGGTATTAGATCCAGTTAGAGCCAGTCTGGGGTACAACTACCCAGGGCCTTGGTTACAACATCCCAATATGTAACACTTCTCCCATGCAAATCGTGTGTGCTTTATTTAGTCAATAACAAAACCTCTATATATTTAAAACATTTTAAAGTACAAGATGCCTGTGGAAAATCTTTCAATATCGCCCAATCTAAAATGATCTCATTTATTAAAAACAATGTCTAATTTGAGTTTACCTGCTGCTCCTTTTTAGGAGTATGCAAGCTACACACCTACCTGAATTGAAGCTAGCCAAGACCACAGAAACAAACAGCCAGAGTAGAGAAGACGAAACGTAAGTGCGTTTACAATTGGACAAAAAATACTAATACCAAATCAGGTAAATGTGTTAGCTGTGATTAAATGGTTTCCACACAGCTATAATGAAACTCATGACTTCTGAGTAGTCTGAAGCCACAATGCTCTCCTTACAGCCTGACATGTTTGTAATGCCAATGGTAGGTTAGGATGACAGATCATATGTGATCGGAACACATGTTGTAACTTGCACAAGTGACGATTAAAATTATTCCGATGCTGATGTGAAGATTGCTATACATGTATAATTACAATTAAACAACAATGTTTCTCTGAAACTACAGAATCTACCCACTGCTACACTATCAGATTTGATACATCCCAATACACCGTTTCACCATCTGGTTAATAAACAGATCTGAGACACCATGTTTCACCAACGGATTCATAAACAGATCTAATAAACATCTGCTACCCCATCGGATTAACAAACAGATCTGAGACACCGTGTTTTGTTTGTGACCTATGTTTGCGTCATTGTTGTCAATTTTAATAAAAAATATATACAAAAAAGATTAATAGACAGATCTGAGACACCATGTTTTCCTTTCATAAACTGACCCAATAAACATCTACAGTAGTACATCTTCAGATTATTAAACATATTAAACAGAGTAAAATCTGCAACCCCCACAGAGTTACTGAAGTCCTATCTCCATTTTGCTGCTCGGGAACTCTGCGATCTGCATGTATGTCCCCACGCACGCAAACACACACACACACAGAAACTCACAAACACATCTGCGCACACACACACACCCTCCTGGCTGCTAGGTAACCGACTGGCTATCTGCCTCTTTATTCCTCTGTCCAAACAGTGAGTGTGAAGAGGGGAAGAAGCACAATACTGGAGCAAATATTAACTGAGAGACACAAAGACATTCTTTTACCAACTCTGACTGCCACCATCTTCCTTCTCCACCCCCAGTTATACCTTCCTCCTCCTCACTCCTTCATAAAGTTTATAGTTTTCCTTCCTTTTTTGGCCGTCTGTAAATTGTATTATTTTACAGTGTGAACACTGTACGTTGGTTAACTTACAGTGTGAAGGCTGTATATCGTGTTCATTTACAGTGTGAATTCTGTATTTCGTGTTAATTTACAGTGTGTATGCTGTACATTGGTTCGTTGTGTTCATTCACTTCAGAATCTGGCTCTCAAAATGTTTCATTCATGAGTTAGTTAGATATTTATGACTGAATAACAACTGATTTTGCAAGTTATTCTTTCACTGCAGCACTATAAGTATTTCCATGGCCGTTTTGGCTGCTTCTGACTATGTTTGCACCTTCAGATTATGTTGCAACGAGGACATCAATCAAAGATTACCCCGGCTGTCCTCTTCGACTCGTCCAATGATTTCCTCTCTCCTCGGTCAAATGTCATCCTCATCCTTGTCACTGAGAACAAATGGATTGGTCGCGGTGATGACCCTGTCAGTCTGAAAGAGGGAGGGAGGGAAAGCAGGAGAGAGAGAGAGAGAGAGAGAGAGAGAGAGAGAGAGAGAGAGAGAGAGAGAGAGAGAGAGAGAGAGAGAGAGAGAGAGAGAGGTCATTGCCTGAATCATGTTTGGGTGAGAGGATGTTTACCTCAGCCATATGTACACACTCATGGAAAGGTCAAGTTTGAACCCTCAAACTGTCTTTGCATGAATCAATGTTATTCAGGGGGGACATTTTAGTCAGTAATACTGGCCCAGGTTATTCAG